>MU225764.1:3473981-3491353 GCA_018584345.1 Thuja plicata
ATTGTTACCACTCCGTTAGCCCCTAGATTAGCTAATTTGTCCACCTCTGAGTTGCCTTCTCTGAAAGTATGTCTGATTTCATACTTTGTAATACTTTCCATTAATAAATTAATCTCTTCTATTTTAGTGTTCAACATCTAGTTGGGAGTTTTTTTAGTGCCAATGGCATTGACGATAATTTGAGAATCTCCTTCAATAATTACTATTGTAATGTTGAGTTTCTTACATAATTTAAGCCCTTCTAGTGCCGCTATACAATCAGCCATATTGTTTGTTGTAGGACTAATGGGTTTAGAAAATCTAGCGACAACTTCTGACTTCCAGTTGTGAATGATCCCTCCAATACCTGCTTCTCCTGGATTACCTCATGATGCTCCATCAAAATTGAGTTTGTACCATCCTACTTTCAGCGGTACCCATTTACAACAGGCTCTGTCAGTTTTAGTTTTGGGACCCTCCTTACCATAAAGGGGAGGGATTGCTAATTTTGGCCATTTACTCCTGATCTTGTTATCCCAGCTCTTGAATGAATCCTCATAGCTCAGTTTGTCCCTGAGTTTGCTGTTAATAATTTCCATGATCGACGCTTCTATCTTGTTTGTAACCGAATTCCAAGTTAATTTTTGATCAGTAAAAATCCTTCTGTTTCTTTCTTTCCATATTTTCCATGCTACTATTGAAGGTGCTATTATCCATATATCTTTAAATAAGTTATCTTTATAAGGAGAAGGCCAAGCTTTAAGGTTGCTGATTAGATCATAGTGCTGAGCAGATTTCCATCCTAAACTTTGATGTAACCAATTCCAACATTTTTGTGAGAAATGACAATTAAGAAGGAGATGGTTGACATCCTCAGACTGGTTTTCACATAAAGGGCATCTCGATGGCCCTTCAAATCCCAATCTATTGAGCCTGTCTGCTGTAAGAATTCTATTTTGTAGAGCCGCCCAGAGAAACATGCCCGCTTTAGGGAGGCAGGCTTTATTCCAGCATAGATTCAAAGGAATGTCTATATTATCCATATTTTGATCCCTAATAATTGAGTTGTAACCCTCCTTGACAGAGTAGTTACCGTTATTTGATCCTGCCCATATTAAGGTATCCGGTCTATTTTTAAGTGTTATCTCTCTATCATTCAATAATGCCATAAGGATTTTCTTTTTATGACATACATCATTTATTTCTTTCAGATCACTCCAATTAGTAGCTTCCTTCTTACATAGGTAATATTTAAGATGTAAACCTATGCCTCTCTTGCATTCTTCCATGAATTCCTTGGAGAAACCCAGTTTGTTGAGGGGAGTCAGGCCTGCCCACGAATCATCCCAGAATAAAGCTTGATCACTTGCACCTACATCCCAAGAGAGATATTTTCTAATAATCCCTCTGCAATCCTTAATAAAATTCCATATCCGCGATCCTTTCACATGTGATTGTGACCTGAAGATATTGATGGGATCCGAGTCAGGGATGTACTTGTGTAATAATATGGAAGTCCATTTACTACTTGATTCTTTGTACATTCTCCATATAAGTTTAGACCCGAGCGCTTGATTTTTCCATAGTAGGTTTTTGATGCCTAGACACCCTTTTGCTATTGGTTTGCATAGGGTGTCCCATTTAATCAGGGCAAGTTTTTTTTCTTCAGATGGACCCTGCCAATAAAATTCTTGAAACATTTTAGCTAATTCCTTTTTAATGTTAATCGGAAGGGGTAGGATAGACAAATGATACATGGGTATGGCAGAAAGGACAGATTTGATCATTGTCGACCTACCCGCTTTAGTTAACCATTTACCTTTCCAAGAGCTTTTCTTATTTTAAACTTTGGTTATGACTTGTTGCCAAAGTTTTGATGATAGGAGACCTTTATCGAGGTCTATTCCTAAGTATTTGCACGGGAATTTGCCAATTTTGTACCCCATCATGCTACAAATTTCCTTTTCAATTTTTGGGCACGTATTAATAAAGAAAATTCCCAATTTGGTAGGATTAACACATTGCCCTGAAGCTTTCGCGTAGAGGTTTAGAACTTCTTTGAAGGCTCTCACTTCTTGTCTATTAGCATATCCTGGTAGAATCGTGTCATCTGCGAATTGTTGGTGAGTGATATTAGGTATGTTTTCCGAAGCCTTCAAACCTAGGATTCTCCCTTCCTCTTGTTTCTTTGTAATTATTCTACCTAATACTTCCGCCATAATGACGTAGAGAAAAGGGGAAAGCGGATCCCCTTGCCTGATGCCCCTGGAGATACTAAAAAATCCTTCTCGGGAGCCATTGATAAGAATTGAAATTTTGGGAGTCGAGATGCAGTTAAAGATAAGGTTAACCCATTGTTTAGAGAAGCCAAAGGCTTCCAAGCATTTACACAGGAATCTCCAGTCTACTTTATCATACGCTTTTTGAATATCAACTTTCATTAGCATACTAGGTTCCTTTGTTAATTGGGCAGTATGAACTATTTCTTGCACTACAATAATTCCGTCCAAAATAGATCTGTTTGCTACAAATCTCGTCTGTTCTTCCGAAATAATAGTAGGAAGAAAAGTTTTTATTCTATTTGCTAAGCATTTGGAAAGAATCTTATATATGGTGTTACATAGGGAGATAGGTCTAAAATCCCCTAGATCCGTACTTTCATTCTTTTTCAGAATTAAGGTAAAAAAGGTGTTATTAATTTAACTTAGTAAAGAACCTGAATTTCTAGTTGCTTCTACTACTTGCCAAACCTCTACTCCGACAAAATGCCAACATTTTTGGAAGAAGCCGGCTTGGAAACCATCTGGTCCTAGGGCTTTATTTGGATGGAGTTGAAACACAGCAGCTTTTAGTGTTATGGTTTAATTTAATTTTATGTAATGGTTCAGTTTTCTCTAGTATTAATGTTAAAAATCAATGTGATTAATTGTTAGGGTTAGGGTCAATTTTTTTTTAGTGTTAGGGTTGAATTTTTTACTTGCGTGCATCAAACTTCTTGTTTTAGATAGTGAATTCTTCCAAATAGATTAGTCATTAATGAATAACCTTAATATAAAATTTGATGGAAAAATGTTGAAATAGTACTTCAAGATCCTTTATTTTATTAAGATCTTTTATTATTTATAGCATCTCTCAATTTAGCATATATGTTTTTGGTCCTTAAGAAGAGATAATTTAGAAAGTTCAATTGCTTAAAATAATTATTTACATACATAAGAGTTAAATCTTCACTTAAGTTGATAAGAATTATATGAAAATAGATATCTCAATTATAAAATTTGTGACAAGATATTTTAAGTAATATAGAGTTGAATTAGCGGTTTAGTTAAATATTAAAATTAGATTAAATATTAAATAAATTTCTTATTTTTTTATATCCATCCTAATAATATTTCATTTTTTAATAATGAAAAATGTAAATTTGGAAATTTTATAACCATAGATTTAAATTGAAAAGCAAAATTAAATGGTACAATTATTTGAATTAATAACATGGATAGATTTTCCGGCTCTACAATGACAAACCTTAAAATAAAAGAAAATCAACATATTGCTATAAATTTAAGTGAGCTAGTGGCCTTGACTAAAGTGCCCCATGTTTCCCAACGTGTAAGTTGCACATTCGTACGTGTGAGGTGAGACATGGAATTTGAGCAGGTTTACTCATCTTCTTACCTGCGTTTAATAAACGCTCAGAGAAAATCCAATCGTATAGCAAATTGCGACCCGGCATCTTTGCAAGTCTCAGCTAATCTTTCACATTTTAACTCTATTAGATAAACATAAATTAAACTATGTATTTTTTTGAACGACATCGATTTTTTCTCGCGTGATAAAACCTTTGAATCTTTACCTAATTTAGGTGAGCTGGCCTTATCAGAGGGCCCTCTATGCACAGTGTGCGAATTGTCTCCGAGTAATATGAAGTCTTCGGACATTGAATGTAATCCCCTGTGAAAAGCATTTAGCATGTGATGCTGCAGGTATGGAAATTTTTATCAAACTAAGCTTGGTTTGTTCTTTGACGGTGAGGCCGAAGCTACATATACAACCGTCTGCTTAGTTGTTTCCCGTATTTGAGCCTTCAAAATTATCAATTCTTCATACCCTTGTTATCCGTTTTCTCTCACCTATTTTACCCTTCGAATCAATCGGAATGATGAATGCAGCTGAAGTAAAGATCGACGAAGATCGATGGGTTATTCAAATCATGGAAAGCCTGAATGTCCATGGCGACCAAGAAGAACAAAATGAGATTTCTCCATCTATTTTCGGTGTGCCCAAGCAGTTTCTGGTAGTGAAACCAGAATCATATATTCCCCAACGCGTCTCCATCGGACCGTATCACTACTGGAGATATGAACTGCACGGAACGGAGAGATATAAAGTTGCTGCTGCCAGAAGATTTCAGAAGAGGATTTCCGGTGATTGTAAATTTGATTCTGTCGTGGAAGAGGTGAAGAAGTATACCTGGCAGATCAGGAACTGCTACGACAAATATGTGGAGTACAAGGATGACACTTTGGCATGGCTTATGGCCTTGGACGCTTCCTTCGTTCTTGAGTGGCTGCACTTCTACGCCCAACAGCCGGACCAGACTTCTTCACATGTGAAGAGTTTGGGCGGGCTTTTGGATCCAACTGGCAAGAGCGCAACCCATAATGAAATAATGAGAGATCTGATGATGGTGGAGAATCAGATACCGTTGTTTCTCTTGCAGAAGCTGCTAGAGATGCAGCTGGGTTCTCCAGACATGGCGGAAGAAAAGCTGTGCAATCTGTTAAGCCTTGCCTGTGAAAAATGGTCGCCATTTACGTTCAAGATGGCTGAGAGTTCGAGGCGGCATATAAAAGAGAGGGGACACATTCTGGACATTCTCTATTATTCAATTGTCCCTGCGGCGGCCATGGATGATATCATTTCCAACAAGATTGAGAACGAGAATGTGCAGTTGGAAGGTTCATTTCTACTCTATTACGCAAGACGTGCTCTGAAAGCCTTATGGAAGGCTGTCTCCTCTTTAAACATCGGTATTTCTAAACTTATCTCGGGGCTCCCTCAGGGTCTCTTTAAAGCAATTCCTATCAAGTTGCCCACGCGCCTTGTTTCCACTTTTCAAAATGTCTCAAATCAGAGGAAAGAGGAAAAGCACGAGGAAAATGAAGAGGAAAGAGAAGATTCCTCTGCGGAAACTCCTCCTACGCGCGACGAACTGGCAATTCCCTCAGTCTCCGATTTATACTCAGCAGGGGTTAAATTCCTTCCAACCGACGGAGATCTCAACACTATTCGCTTCGACCCGTCTACTGCGACTCTTTATCTTCCCAAATTGAGGATGGATTCCAACATAGAAGTAGTTCTCAAAAACCTGGTTGCGTTCGAAGCTTCTGCGGTGCCTGGTAATTTATTCTTCACTCGCTACACTGATTTCATGAACGGCGTCATCGACACAGAAGAAGATGTTCGGCTGCTGAAAAAGAGCGGCATCATCGACAATCACCTGGCAGATGACGCGAAAGTGGCAAGCCTCTGGAACGGAATGGGTAAATGTGTGAAATTGACAGAAGATAAATATTTGGACCAAGTTATATCAGACGTCAATAAGTACTATAACATGAGATGGAGCGTTGCTGCGAAGAAGTACATAAACCAGTACATATTTAGATCGTGGAAGCTTCTGACCGTTTTAACCGCAGGCATACTTGTGCTTATGACTTGCTTACAAGGCTTTTGTTCTGTCTACGACTGTAAACGTTTGCAGAGCAACACTAGTTATTTTTAGGGCTTAAGGTTAATAGGACTGGTTTAACTCAAAAAACCGGCTTCCAATCCCGCGGTCCCTTTTTTCCCCTTTTCTATACAGACGTCCGTTTAATATGGAAGGACACAACAGTCCGCATTTTCACCTGGTTGAATTCTGTAATATTACAACACATTAAACTTTTCATATAGTTACAGTACGGTTTTCAAGAGGACTGGTTTGTTTTCTTTCTATGTAGTGCAATACATTGGTGCATCCATTATTCCTTAACATAACTCCTATATTTCCTGCCTACCCCTGGAATAGAAATATACTTATGCTTCTTTATAGACTTCATAACTTCCGCATTTAAATAATGAAATAGAAAGAAATCACAGTTTTACTTCAGAAATGTTTAAATGAAAGAGATCTAAAAGTACTATTAGGTTGTAATACTCAGATATTTTCTTGTTTACGAATATATATTTTTATATGTAAGGGAAAATAGATTTTATTCATTAAACTAATTAAGTGAAATATAAATGTAAGTAATCAACATTTGTAGTGTGTAATAGTAATTCTTCCTATAATTAGAAACAATGAACCTGCCAATTCTATGTAATAAAATAAAGCTATATAGTTTTAATTCTTCATTTAATTAGAAACAATGAACCTGCCAATTCTATGTAATAAAATAAAGCTATATAGTTTTATATTTGATGAAGAATATTAATTTTTCAAATATTTTGAATTTTTTTATTTTCTTGTCTTATTATTTATTTCAAAATAGTTAATAAATGTTTTCAATGTTCATGATAATTTTTTGAAAATATCAAATCATCACTTCTATAACCAAGACAAGTTATTTAACATGCCTTAAAACACATTATTAAAAAAATGCATGATTGTTGTGGAAAGATTGTTAAACGTATAATGCAAAACTAAGAACTCAAACAATATCAAATCATGATCGGCTTTATGTGAATCATAAGATAGAGTTTCTACTCATGACCAGGAAGAAGATCAAGTAAAAGAGAATGAGGCTATAGATGATGACATACAGGGTAAACAAAAACTTGAGAAGGAAACTACAAAGAAGGAATCAAATCAATAAAAGGTAACATCTTCCTCTCAGTCCAAGTTAAACATTGTTGTAGATGATATATCTATTAAGGGACATATTGATTTAAGCACTATCAGCCCCAAGGAGATGAAAGTGTTTGCTATGGCAATCAACTCAAAGGATAAACAAAAAAGGTGCAGCATGAAGCACATGTAATTCTCACTGCCAGAGATTTACTTTCAAATTTATTAAGCAATGTGGAGTATGATGAGACTGCCACATCAATAGAGAAACTAGCCCATTTGGTCACTGTTACAGGTGACAAAATGAAAACTTAAGATGATGATGCAATTTTTTGAGCTGAGAAGGTATATGAGAGGAAGAGATCATAAAAGTTAGCACAGTCAATTATCACAGATAACAAAACACTTACTTTGCTGTCAATTGGTTAAAGGATGCATTAAATGAAGGTGGTAAGATTATTCAATCTATCTCTGAATTTTCCTAGTTCTTGAAATATTTAGAGAGCGAAACATGTGAAGCTCAGCAGAAGCTTAGATTTATTGTTTCAAATTTTGATCTTGTATATGATCCTGCTACTAACTTTTTTGCTAAGGTTAGCAATATAAACAACTAGTTGAAATCATATAAGAATGAGAAAGACAAGAGGATAGCTAACTTGATGGTGTTATAAATATTTTAGGTCAAAAGGTGGACTTGACAAAGTTGTTATAAAATAAAGATGAAATCAAGTTTTAGTGTAATGATATGATGATGTGATAGATAATTGTAATTGTATTAAGTTTAAGAAAGAAGAATTGATGTTTAAAGTGGCGCAATGATCAGAATTGAAGTGGATCTATCAGACAAGAAGTGTCATATTAAGATCATTCATTCTTGGGTCTATCTCAAGGAAAACCATAATAGGTTTGCATGTAAAATCCTTTAACAAGGTCACTCCTAATAGGGTGACTAGGATCTCTAACAGGATTTGAAGTATAAATCGTCCAACTACGTAACTCTTAGAAGGAGTTTTTAATCCCTTAATAGGGTAGATCTGATGCAGGAGCATCCCAGGGTAGTTGGCTATCCTGCATGTTTGGGAGATGTGATGGAGTTGTGTGGACTTATTTTCATGTGTGAGGGATTTGGTAGAGTTGTGTGGACCTACTTTAGTCTTTGGTAATTGGTTTTGATGTATTTAATGGAACTTGGCATGGTCTTGGTTGCTTGGCATGGACTGGGAGGAGCTCGACCTTGCTTAGGAGTTTGGTGTCTATTACAAGACATATAAGTAATTTTCCACAAAGAGTTAGAGAATGCAAATTTTAGGGATTGAATAGGGCCTAGATTTCTACCTACGGTTCGAAGCACGAGTCCTAATTCATCTGGAGCTAGGAGATATCATGATTTTACTAAGACATCTATTTTGGGCATTTAATTATTGTTGTTGGCCGACTTGTGGCATTTAATTTTGGTATTTGTATTTAATTTATGTTCACGGCCGACCTATGGCTTAGATTGGTATAAGTAGGGGTTTTGGGGGAAGTCTTTAGTCATTATTCATTCATCCTGGAGAAAAGGAAGAGGTAGAGGAGCGAGTTTTGAGAAGAGCTAGTGGCTATGGCTTGGGAAACAAGGGGATTGCTTGGTGGGCTTGCGAGCACAAGTTTAGATCTTCCTTGGGGGTTCCTACCTGTATGTGGATCTGGGCTAGCTAGATTTTAGTTTGGATCTTGCGAGATCTTACAGAGTTTCTATTGTAATTGCATTGTATTTGGCCATAAACCGGAAGGCCTTACAGCCAGGCATGTTGGATGAAAATATGATGATTCTATTATGAGTATTTATATTGTGTGGATATAAATCTCTGTGTTGTTATTTATATTCCATTGTGTGGTTATTTGCTGGGGGCTAGGACATCTCCATTAGGGATCCTCCTACCTTGCACTGCATCAAGTGGTATCAGAGCACAGTTGTTCCTAAGTGTGTGGATAGAGCGCTAAATGTGAGGCAGTTTACACTAGGAACTTGGGTGGAGTTTATCAGAGTGTGGTTATTCTTTAGTGTGTGGACAGAGCGCTAAATGTGAGGCAGTTTGCACTAGGACCTACAGTAAAGGTTGGATCTAGTTGGTGATTCATTGCAGAGGGTTTGTGAAGATCTTAGAAGATGGCTCTAAGAAGATTAGACCATGTGATGATTGCAAAACTCCGTGATGTGGTGGAGAAGAATATTTCAAAGAATTTTGCTCGGATGGAAGCTAGATTGACTAATCAAGTTAACAAACGAATGGTTGAGATTGATCCATCTTTGGATAAATTTCATAAGAGAGTTTGAGAGATCTTGAAACTGTGGAGCTGGAGTCTACCGATCAGGAAGTGAGTTGTCTGGCCAGTTAGAAGACTTTTTTGAGAGAGAAGAGGGCATAGCAAGGTTGAGATGGAAGTTGGTTTTGTTGATCAGTGTGTGGAGTCTGATACGGAACCTGTAGAGAAACTTGTGGTTGTTGCTGAGGAGCTTCCTAACCTTGTTGGTGCTGTGGTTGAGATTGGTTTTCATGATCAGTTGGTTGAGTCTGACATGGAAATTGTGGAGCCCTTGGTCATGGATAATCAGGTTGCTAAGGGTGATGATCAATATGTTGGTGATATGGATGTTGTTGATATGGATGTTTCTAGTGTGGATTCACTAGTTGTTGATGTGGTTGAGGATCTACATGATACTGTGGATTTGTATGTTCCTGATGTGGACCTGTTGGTGGTTGGCATGGTTGAGGATTTACATGTTTCTCCTATTGTGGATTTAAGCTTACATGTTTCTGATGTGGATTTCATGTTCAATGACATTGATAGTTTTGATAAGTTACAGAGGTTATTGGTGAGGTACTATGGTCAGTTTGTTCCTGGGAGTGAGCATGTTGATTGGATGGTTGAGATTCTAGTGGTTGACAGATGGATGCAGATTTGGATGATTTGCATGTTGGTTCTATTGTCCCTGTTGGAGTGGAAGCCTTTAGTGAGGATGAAGATGGTTGCGGATATTTCATCTAGCGTCAAAGTATGAGGCATACTTCTTTTCACACTTGGGGAGTCTGATGCAGGAGCATCCCAGGGTAGTTGGCTATCCTGCATGTTTGGGAGATGTGATGGAGTTGTGTGGACTTATTTTCATATGTGATGGATTTGGTAGAGTTTTGTGGACCTACTTGGGTCTTTGGTAATTGGTTTTGATGTATTTAATGGAACTTGGCATGGTCTTGGTTGCTTGGCATGGACTGGGAGGAGCTTGGCCTTGCTTAGGAATTTGGTGCCTATTACAAGACATATAAGTAATTTTCCACAAAGAGTTAGAGGATGCAAATTTTAGGGATTGAAGAGGGCCTAGATTTCTACCTATGGTTCGAAGCATGAGTCCTAATTCATCCGGAGCTGGGAGATATCATGATTTTACTAAGACATTTATTTTGGGCATTTAATTATTGTTGTTGGCCGACTTGTGGCATTTAATTTCGATATTTGTATTTAATTTATGTTCAGGGCTGACCTATGGCTTAGATTGGTATAAGTAGGGGTTGTGGGGGAAGTCTTTAGTCATTATTCATTCATCCTGGAGAAGAGGAAGAGGTAGAGGAGTGAGTTTTGAGAAGAGCTAGTGGCTGCGGCTTGGGAAACAAGGGGATTGCTTGGTGGGCTTGCGAGCACAAATTTAGATCTTCCTTGGGGGTTCCTACCTATGTGTGGATCTAGGATAGCTAGATTTTAGTTTGGATCTTGCAAAATCTTACAGAGTTTCTATTGTAATTGCATTGTATTTGGCTGTAACCCGGAAGGCATTACAACTGGGCATGTTGGATGAAAATATGATGATTCTATTATGAGTATTTGTATTGTGTGGATATAAATCTCTGTTTTGTTATTTATATTCCATTGTGTCGTTATTTGCTTGGGGCTAGGACATCTCCATTGGGGATCCTCCTGCCTTGCACTACATCAAGGTCTTACCCAGACTTATATTATCTTCTAACCGGGCTAAACATACTCTTAACCAGGTATGCCCTTAGCAGGGTTTTTTAATTGCTTCTAAATGGAAAAATTTCTTTTGTGCACTAGTGAAATTTGTGGGTATCATCTCACATGTTCTTTTCTCCTTCTAACAAGGGTTTCCAAGACAAAAATATTATCTCTTGAGTTTACTTTGTGTGAATGGTTTATTTTCTTAACTTCTATATAATATTCTCTTTTGCATGTTGGTTATTGTGGAAGCTATTAAAGAAGTGTTTCAGTTTTGTGGGTGCATTGATTCACCCCTAGCCCCCTCTTAGTTCCTTTAAAGACTAACATAATCTTCTTCATATACCAACACCATCTTATCCTATATTTATTTATCTCCTTTTATAGCTTTTACCTTTCCATAATCTATATCGCATAAACTGCTAAAGAGTATTGCTCTTTCTTTCACATTAGCTTCTTTTTATTTTTCTTCATTAGTAGTCAAATATCTTCCAGGAGGTGGATTAAAACTAGTTTGAATAACCTCCGAATTACTATTCTATAAATTTTCCAAATATACTTCCAACGTATCCTTCCAATAAGAAAAAAAGGTGCTATAAAATACCAGAGCTAAAAATTGTAAGTATTCCATTCGCTTTCTTCCCTGTACATCCTCCAAATTTGTTTAGCAAGAAGAGATTTGTTTAGATTTATAAGGTTTCTAATCCAAAGACCCCCATTCTTCTTGGGTTTAGATATCTAGTCCAAGGACACTAGGGGAAGCCTCTTCCTTTCTTCCATTCTAGACCAAATAAAATTTTCTAGATTCTTTCCAGAGACTGTAACTTTAGCAAGAATTTTGAACAAAATTGGTGCATAAATTGGAATATTCTAAAGGAAACTTTTGAGAAGAAGGACCTTACCAACTTGACTAAGGAGGTTCGCTTTCCATTCAGTTAGCTTAGAATTGAATTTTTCAATTAAGCAGTTCCAGAAATAATCTAGGGGTTTAGGGACCAGAGGTAATCCCAAGTAAGTGCTAGGGAAATTGGAAATAAAACAACCAAGAATTCTTGAGACTTTGAGCTACCACTCCACATGGGTATTAATGAAGAATAAAGAGATTTTATTCCAATTAATGATTTGACTAGATGCATTGTAATACAAATTTAGGGTGGATTTAATGTTGCTAGCCTCTTTAATAGTAGCAGTGCCCATGGGAATGGTATCATCCACAAATTTCTCATAGGAGCAAGACTGATCATGAGAGGAAGGCTGTAAACATTGAATGGTCCCTGAATTATTGAGGGAGAGAAAGTATCTACCAAGACATTCTTCCATAATGGAAAAAAGATAGGGGAGATGGGATCTCCTTTCTTCAACCTACAAGAAGGTCAAAATAAATTAGAGGAAGCACCATTGACCAACACAATCGCTGAGGAAGCGGTAACAATATGGTTTGTCAACTAGATAACCATGTTACTGAATCAAAAATCCTCAAAAACCTTGTACATGAACCCCTAATAAATGATTTCATAGGCTTTAGACATATCCAATTTCATAAGAAATCCTTACTTAGAATAATTCAACAAGGAGTGAATGTTTTCATGAACAACAATAATAGAATCCAAGATCTGTCAGCCTGGAACAAACCCATTTTTCTCAGAAGAAATGAGCCCCACAAAATTTTTCAAGATTCTTGATGTAAGAACTCTTGAGATGATTTTGTACAAGGATTTTCATAACTAATAATTCTAAAATAATCTACCATGTCAACATTATCTTTCTTAGGGACCAACACAATGAAGGTAGCATTTATTTCTTTCAAAATAGTCCTAGCTCCAAAAAAATCCTTGACAGTATCAGACACATCCTTCCCCACAATGTTCCACATTATCTAAAAGACAACCATAGGGAACCCATCAGGTCCAAGCACTTTATCCCCTTCACAAGTAAAGAAAACTTTCCTGATTTATTCACAGGAACAGATAGCCTGCATAACAAAATTATGGTCAAAAGAGACTGTTGGTATTTATAACTGTTATGCTTTGAAAGCCACCAATATGTCTTGAGACTAATGTTACGATTGGTTAGCTCCAAGGATGAAATCTCTGCAAGGTAACTGGACCAACTATAGGGAAAAGACTACCCTTATCATTATTAACACCATGTTCTTAGGTAAAGGGAAATATTAATGCCCTACTCCTAGTTAAGGGAGGTCTGATTGCTACTGAAGAACAATCTAAATGCATCTTATCCTACCTTTATAAATCTATTAAAAGTTGCCTACATTCTAAAGTTGAGGATGCATGGTTATGACACAAGAGGTTATGTCATGTAAATTTTGACAATATAGTCAAAGTGAGTAAGAAAATAGAGTCAGAAGTCTACCAAGATTGGAGAAACCTGAGAATGTCATTTGCAAGGAATGTCAAGTTGGAAAAATGGCAAAGTCAAGTTTTACAAGTAAGTCTTATGTTAGACAAGGTATTTTGGACTTAGTGCACACTGACCTATTTGGAGCTATGAGAACACAAAGCTACTATGGTGATACATATTTCATAATGTTTGTTGATGATTATTCTAGAATGAGGTCTGTCATGTTTTTAAAAGAAAAAATTGAATCTTTTCAAATGTTTAAGTGGTATAAGGCAAGAGTTGAGAAGGAGATTGGAAGAAAACTAAAGTGTTTGAGATCTGGAAGAGGAGGTGAATTTACATCAGATAAGTTTACATTATTCTGCAATGAACATGAAATAAAGAGACAAATGTCTACACCAAGGAACCATAGAAAAATGGTATTCTAGAAAGGATAAATAGATCAATTGTTGATTGGGCTAGACACATTGATGATAGGAAAAGTACAAGTGGAAGAGCTTTATTTTTAGGAGAAAGAAAAGTTACATGGCTGAGTAAGAAAAAAAGTTCTATATCACAGGGTAAAAGCATAATTGAGTGTCTCCTTTTACACTAACTAGGTTGAATTTTCCCAATCAAACTCAGCTGAGTCTAACACGATCGAGTCCACGCAGGCGCCACGCAGTGCTGAATAGTGCCTACATGGCCAGTAGAGTCCTACGCGAGCCAATGTGAGGGCCACAGGGACTTAGCCGAGTTTGACTCATCCAAGTCCAATTTGACCGAGACTACCTAGGTGGCATGCCATGTTGGCAGCGAAACCCCCCCAAAAAACAAAAAACTAGAAGTTTGCACTTCTTCTCTTCTATTCTCTACTCAAAATATAAAATGTCAAAAAATAAAAATTACACTTTTTTAGATCTCAAAACTACGATTCTAGATATATAAATTTTATATTGTTTCAATTACAAAATGTTGAACAAATTTGCTAAAAACTACATGTCGATATATTAAGTTTTGAGAAGTCGTTGGTTCAGAAAATATTTAAAAATGATAAATCAATTCAGAATTTTTTTAAAATCATATAAAACACTAAAGAAGCAAGTCCTATTCAAAAATATGTAATTTATTTGGGTTTTGGTATAGTTTTGATAGGGGAAAAGTGGAGGGAGACAAAAATTATTGAGTTCTAGTAAGTTCAACTTTGAATACTTATAACAGGCAAACTATAGATCGAGAATAATTCCTTTTTTTTTTTGCACTAGCTTTACATGTCATCTAAAACATATTCTAAAACTAGAGGTAAAAACAATGTTTTACTTATAATGATTTGAAGGGAAGTAAAGCCCCTGATTTTGTAGTATTTTCAAGAAACAAAAAATAGACCTAAAATTTTCAAAAAACTTATTAATTTTTATTCAATTTATTTTGAGAAAAATTATAGGCATAAAATTCATCATATTTCATACATTTCATCAGTTTACATCATCTTCAAATTCTCAATAGAAATGTGACTTTTATGCCCTTGAAATTTTATAGTTTTGGTGTTGTTAATCTTTTCCTTTGTAAAAGGGTGACAACTTATTGTGCTTTTACCCCACAGTCTACTATCGAGGCTGAATATGTTGTTGCAGCTATGTATTGTGCTAATATTGTTTGAATCAAGCAACTACTTGAAGGTATGCAAGATGAGATTACCGATCTAGTTACTATTTTTTGTGATAACACAAGTGATATAAAGATATCAAAGAATGTGGTAATACATTATAAGACCAAGCACATTTCTATCAAGTATCACTACTTGAGAGAAAAAGTTAAAGACAAAAGAGTAATGTTGGAATATGTAAGTTCTAAGGAGAAGTTAGTAGATATATTCACTAAGTCACTACCAAATGATGCTTTTGATTATCTTAGAGGTAAACTACGGGTCCAGCCCCTCTCCAACATGTACTAGAGCATGATGTGTACTGCATCATTTTTAAGACTTATCAAAATATCTATTTTGTGAGTTGATGCTAGACTTCATACTTTAGGTGATGCGTGAAGTCACGAATTGTAATTCTGGAATGTAAAGAGATATAAGTACATACAAGGTATGTTCCACTGCCTAAACAAGTTTTTACGAGTATGTATCTTTAGCATTGTTGTCAAAGAGGGAGAATGAGGAATTGATGATATCATAATAGAAAGAGGGAGAATGAGTTGAAGAAATTGGTATGTGCGTGATCATGGTATGTCCAAAAGTGGCGATGTGAAAAATAAGTCCTGTTTGGTAGATTGATTTAAAAATGGATATAAATTTCAAATGGTATATCATTTTTTAAATCTGAACCATGTGTCACATTCTATGTTTTTCCTACTACAAGAAAAATACAAAAAAAAATGAATTTGATGAAGTTTAGACTAAGTTAAGGTGGTCAAACATGAGAGTTTTTATATTCTAGAAAAGTAGTAGAAGAAAAATCATAATTGATTATTTACTAAGAAAATAATTACAAAATAATATGTGTCGCATCTGGACATTAATCTACTACTTATATCTAGAATCTAGTGAAAAAATATTATCATTTTATTATGTTTAAGGTGGTCAGACATACGCCTACTTCTTATCATTTTAGTCCCGATTGAAAAATAGGTATAACTTTCAAATGACATAACATTTTTGAAATCCAAAATATGAGTCACATTCTATGCTTTTCCTACTACAATTAAAAACTAAAAAAAAAAATTAATTTGATGAATTTTAGACTAAGTTATGGTGGTCAGACACGAGATTTTTTATATTCTAAAAAATTTATAGTAGAAAAATCATAATTAATTATTTACTTGGAAAAAAATTACAAAAAAATATGCATCACATCTGAACCTGATTCTACTACTTATATCTAGAATCTTGTAAAAAATTATTATCATTTGATTGTGTATAAGGTGGTCAGACATACACCTTTTTCTTATCTTTTTCCTGAAATTTTCATACTATTGCATTAAAATTTGAAATTTCACCATATAGAATAATTTTTTTTAAAGAAGGGATTGTAGCTTAGAAACTAGATTCAATTTACTATAAATTCTCTTCTTACACATTTTTGGTATATGATTGATAACTTGTCCAAATTTGTACGTCAACTTTTCTAACCCTGATTTTCTAAATTTTCATTGCCACTTAAGGACTAGTTTGGCATACCATGATCCTGCACATACCCAAATGACGGAGGTAGAGAAAGATTAAACAACTCAGAGGAAGTAAAGACAGAACACAAATGTTAGAGTATGCCATCATTAATTGATAGTGTTGCCATCAATGCCAAAGAGGGAGATTGTCAACCAACTGATGGTAATGATGATGAAGATTGAGATAAGAGGTATACATGATTATAGATTGATTTGAATAGTTGTGGTTTTTTCATTGATTTCAAGCAATTGATTTCTGGTTCATATTGAATTGTTATATCTTTCATGAATTCATTTAATTGGGAAATAAATAAAGATTAGACAATGATAAGGAACTATTGAGATAATTGTTTTCTACTGTATCATGTCGGTGAAGAAGGTAAAGAAGTTTAGACATGTTTTTTAGATAAACAAGTTATGTTACCAAGCATAAAGAGTTTGTCGATAAATAGTTATGAGTAAGTCAAGTCACTGAGCAAGGCATAGCACCGAGTTGTGCATGTTAGTTATCGAGTCATGAGTTCATGTTAACCAAGTGGAACTATTGTTGAAAATAAAGGATATGATCGTATTTAATGCAAGTGACAATGATTTGGAAGATTGTAAGGATAAAGATAAGTTATTTGGAGAGATCTACGTTCAGTAAAATTCAATGAGAAGATCTAAGGCTAAGATTAAGCACTAAAACTAATGGATTCATTTCCAAGAAAAGTCCAAGTTCCAAGAAGATCATGAGGTGGTTGGGTGATCCCACAATAGTGGGTTACACTTTTCAGGAGGAAGGAATTCATCCCGAAAAGCGTGACCCACTAAAACAACTTTGTTTGTTTCGATCGAAAATGCCAATTACTTTCGATCGAAATAGACAAACTTTCGATCGAAAGTACCTAAACTAGGTACTTTCGATTGAAAGTTACTTTCGATCGTAAGTACCAAAGTACTTTCGATTGAAAGTAACCTAGTTACTTTCGATCGAAAGTAACTAGGTTAGTTTAGCGGCAAAAACCGCCGAAACAGTCATTGTGACTGTTTCGGCTCGGGTGAAAGCAACAGCGACTGCGGGGCATCC
>MU225764.1:3491453-3516609 GCA_018584345.1 Thuja plicata
TTTTCAGCAACATAGCAGTTTTAGTGGGAGAAAAAAAAAACCATTAAAATCAATTCAAAATATATATATATATATATTTAGAATCTAGACAGAAAATCCTAAAAAACTCTAGTTTACTTCGTCTTCCAATTTCAAACAGTTTAACGACAATATGCATCCAAATGTGAACATTTTTCTCAAAATGTAGAGTTCAATGTCCGTTTAGGCAAAAAAGTGTAACCCACTATTGTGGGATCACCCGGTTAACGAGTTGTAAATACATTGAAAATTTCATAAATATAATTTGATGGTTGAGATAAATTAATGCAAAACCTAATCAGGGTGCCAATAAGAAGTTAAGTCCACTTTTTGGCCAAAAAGTGGAACTCTTTTCCCCATTTTTCAAAATTTCTCCCAATAGATAAAAAAAATTGAAGCACTTAAAGATTGAATCTTATGAAAAGTCAGTAATCTGAAATGTAGTACTCAATGTCTAGTTCCCTACTAATTAATTAATATTAATACCTAGATGATAAAAATTGGATTTCACTAGGTGTTTCAAAAAATAGCTATTTAAAAATCACCTTTTTGGGACCTTCCATGCATGTGTACGACAACCATAATTTGACCTAAATGAAAATATTTTTTAGAATCCTTTTGGAATATCACTTTTAAGACACTCAAGATTGATGAGCATATTGTTTTGTAATTTTTTACTGAATATATTATTTTCTTCTATTTTTTATTGTGTGTAATTTTTATTTTGAAAACCCCTCGTGTATGGCAAGCATAAGTTGACCTAAACTCATCGGTTTTGAGTTTTTTTTTTCAAAGTGAAAATAATTGTCTATACTTTGATGTCATATAATTTATTTTTTCAAAAAATACGAAATAAAATTAGTGTTATAAAAAAAAGGAAACCTGTTATTTCATGCTTATTGAGTTGTTTTATTAGAAATTAATTAAAATTAAAAAAAAAAGGTCCAATTTTAAAATAAACTATGTATTTATAATATATGTAATTGTATCTAAATGGGTTTTAATTTGGTAGAAAAAATCTTTTCCAAAAGTGGGTTTTGCGCACAAAAAGTTCCTATAGAAGTGGACTCAACTTCTTGCATTTACCCATCAAGGAGATTAAGAGGAAACACAAAATTCTATTTAAAGGATAAATTAGGATTACCAAGGGTTCAATTAGATTTAATGGTTAATTAGGATTAGGCTAAGGGTTCAATTTGGTTGAGAGGATGGATTCAATCTAGTTTAGAGTTAGGGTTAATTTTTGTAAGGTTTATGATTAGGTTTGATTTGGTTTGGCATCAAGGTTAGCTTCTTTGTTAGAGTTTTCAAATATGCTTGAGTGCTTAATTAGATGTAATTAGGGTTCAATTTTGGGTCAATTATAGTGTTGTGAAATATTAGTTTATGATTAGGATTTAATTTGGTATAATGTTTAATTAGGCTTAAGGTTAGAGTTTAATTAGGTGTTGTTTTGGGTTAGGATTTATTTTAGTTTGGTGTTAGCGTTACGGTTCTATTTGGTGTAGGTCAAGAATAAATTTGGTTGGGGTTCGGTTTTCTTTAGTGTTATGGTATAGGGTAAAGATTAAATGAGGTTTATAATTAGAATTCAATTGGTTTAGAGTTAAATGTCAATATTGATTACGATGACATTTAATTTATTTTAATGTTAAATAAGGTTGAAACATATTTAGGGTTAGGGTTTTGTATGATTTTGGGTTTTCAATCTATTATGGCAAGAGTCAACGAATCAATTTAGTGTAGTTATATAACTAGGGCTTAATTTGATTTAGGTTTATATCTACATTCTCCTCTACTCCACTACCTATCTCTCTCTGTTTATCTTCCTCCATTTTCATCCCATATATTTCTATCTCTCTCAAGTTCTCTTATTTATTATCTTTGTATGTCCCTTGTTCAGCCTTTGTCTCTTCTCATCTTCATTATCTCTATATTTATTTTTTGTTATCTATAAATGTATACACATTCTATATTTCTCTCCCTATATATGTCCTCCTCTCTACTTATCTTTTAGTTGTTTCCATCAACTCCTTTCTCTCCCACTAATTTTGTTTGGGATTAACATTCAATTAATTGTAGTACTATGTTAGGGTATCGTTTGGTTTATGAATAAGTTTAATGTTTAATTAGTCATATAGTTATGGTTAAATTTGGTTATGTGTTATAGTTAGGGTTTAACTTGGTTTAGCATTTGGATTTAATTGATTTTAGGTTAATAGTTCAATTTGGTTTAATGTTTAATTAGGATTAGGCTAAGGGTTCAATTTAATTTAGTGACACAGACCAATTTAGTTAAATGATACATTCAATCTTGTTTAGGGTTAGGTTTTATAAGGTTTATGATTAGGGTTTTTATTTGGTTTGGTGTCAGGGTTAGGTTCTTTGTTAGATTTTTCAAGTATGCTTGAGTTCTTAATTAGATATGGAATATTAGTTTATGAATACCATTTAATTTAGTATAATGTTCAATTAGGGAAAAGGTTAGAGTTTAATTAGGTGTTTTTCTTGGTGAGGGTTCAGTTTAGTTTAGTGATAGCATTAGGGTTCTATTTGGTATAGGTTAAGATTAATTTTCCTTTTTTTTTGTTAGGGTTGGGGTTCAGTTTTCTTTAATGTTATGGTTTAGGGTTAAGATTTAATGAGGTTTACAATTAGGATTCAATTTGGTTTAGAGTTCAATTTCAATATTGTTTAAGATGATGTTTAATTTGGTTTAATGTTAAATAAGGTTTATTAATAAGTTTAAACCATATTTAGGGTTAGGGTTTTACATGATTTAGGGTTTTCTATTTTTTATGGCAAGGGTTAAGGGTTATGGGTTCAATTTGGTGTAGTTATATAATTAGGTTTTAATTTTATTTAGGTTTATATATATACACTCTTCTCTGCCCCTCTACTTATATCTCTCCCTTTCTCTTCCTTCATTTCCATATCCCATATCTTTATCTCTCCCTCCCTATCCACATACCCATCTCTGTACACTAGCCTCATTATCTTATTATCTTCCCATATATTTATATATCACTCAAGTTCTTTTCCTTCATATATTTTTCGCTCCCGCATTCAGCGTCACTCTCTCTGTCTCCTCTTCTATATATATCTAATCTACTTATATTTATATTTTGCACTATCTATGTCTCCCTATCCCTGTCTATCTATGCACCTCCTTATAATTATGGGTAGAGGTTAATTAGGTGTTGTTTTGGGTTATGGTTCAGTTTAGTTTAGTGTTAGTGTTAGGGTTCTATTTATAAAACACTTATAGAGTAAATTTTAAAATTTTACTCTATAAGTGTATTAAAAAATATTTTTTAATTTCTGATAATATATTGGGCAAATTTTGGATTAATTTCTTGATAATATTATATCTATGAGGATTATTCATCCAATGATGTTCCATGAGATAATCATTTTTTAATCTTGTCACTATGAACTACTCCATAGTGCTTTGGATTTAATCGACTATATATTTTGTAGTTGTAGGCTATTGAGTCTTCCTAGTTGACCTTCTCCCATATATTGAGACCACACTAAAATCCACATATTCATACAAGTATAGCTCCAACAAATGGGAGATGAGTACAATTTTGGGTTTGATAAAGAACGAAACATAGGCAAATGTCCAATCATAAAATTAAAATTTGGGGACACTGGAATAGATCTAGATGTTGAACAAAATTAAGGAAAAGAGATATCAAGGAAAGATATAATCTAGGGTGGGAGAGTAGAAACAACCATAGAAATAATGGGACAAGAATATGGTGCGAGTGGAGAAACAAGTTCTATAGAAAACAATAAAAAGACCAAATAAGATAGATGAGGGAGAAGGGGGACATCAAGAGGAAGGAGGGGGAAACATGGTATCAAAACCAAGAGAAAGGGAAGTAAAAAACCCATAAGAGAAAAAAATAAAAGGATTAGAGGAGGAAGGAATAATCTCCAAAGAAGGGGCTAGTGGATCATCAGGAAGAGAATTTGAAGAGGACAATTTGATCTTCTCAACGAAGGGAACTAAAAATTAAATAACTTAAAAATATTTATAACTTGAAGAGGGAAGATTTTATTTTTGGGTTGCACAGTAGAAATATCTTGATGGGTGTACTATAGAAAAATATCTAGCTAACACACCCACATAGAGTTTTAAAATTTAATAGATTTCTATCACACCCTTATTCATGATTCTAGAATAATAAAAGTGGTTAGAGTTTTAAGAGGATCCCCACTAGGACAAAAGTAGGCATGGATTTATATTATCTAGGGTGAAAAACTAACCAAAACAATTTAAAAAGCTAATAATAATTCCTCATTTTAAAATTTAAGAGGGAGACCTAGTAAACAAACCCATATAATAATAGCTTCAGAAAAAAAGTTCATAGTGTTAAAGTTTGGACACTATTTATAGAGGACCATATTCTATTTCCTGATTACCCAAGGCCTGATATTAAGTTTTTGAGACAATCTTCTAAGAGGGAAAAAAAAAATTAACAAACCATTTGGAAAGGTAGAGAGAATAACATTTCTTTTAATAGTCCAACGAGAAAAAACTCATCTCCTGAACACTTCAATATCTAGTCTTCAACCAATGAATCTACCAATTAGGGTATTTTGCTTCTTTTTAAATAGAATGATTTAAGGTGCCATCTTAGATTTTGATTGCCTCTCATTATTTAACATGAATAATCCAAATTCCCCCATGGGAAAAGTCTTTTATAAATGAATCCAATGATTAGAGGATTGTAAGGATGCAACTTGTGTCTTAGACATAGTATAGAGCCTAGGAACTATAGTTGAATGTCTCTTGGATCGAAAAACACAAAATGCATTAGTGGTGACACGTAACTTTCTAGTGTAAATTTTTGAGTAGGAAATCCTTGAGATCCTGACACAAGGAAATTTTTCCATCTAATGATTTATCCTTACACACTTCTATAGTATTCAATCCACCATTCCATGCCTGTGTACTAAATGAGCCATCCTTTGTCTCCCTTGAAAATGTTGATGATGGATAAAAATATGTATACCCATTCGAGTCCTTACTACGCAGGGGTTTTGCACCAGGACATTCCCACTCAAAACTCATTTCAAATCCTACAACCATCATCATATAAGATGAATATTATGTCAAATATTGACTATTCTATTTTATTTTGTGGAATCATATGGTTCAATGGTTTACTATATCTAGTTAAAATATTTTATAATTGTTTATGCAAAAATAGATGCTTGAAAAGAAACAATAAAAGAGTTAAATCCAAAATATTATATATTATGATAATTATAAAGTTGAACTTAAACATTACTTAAAATGATTTCATAAATAAATTTATCCTTGATTACATCTTTGGAATCTTGTTAAATATTATTATATTTAGATAGTATAAAATGATTAAAATTCATATATAAAACCTTTACCCATCTAGTAGTATCTTCAAGTCTAATTATATATGTTGGTGATAATAATTCTATTTCATAAAGCATTGATTATAATATATAATTCTTCAAAAAAAGTAATATTGAACAAAAACAATTACACTATAATATAAATATATGTTCTTTTAGAAATGACCTCAAAAACTAATGAGAAAATCGTGCCAGTATTGCCCCAAGATCATGGTCTAATATTGCTTGTAATGAAACAACTTGTAGAAGAAGAATATAATACAATATATTCTAGAAATACTTGATTATAATATGCAACCTTGAGGGGGGAACTCCTAATCCATTTTTAGGGGGACAACTCCAACGGTCTTCAATAAGAATTCAATACTTATTTCATAATGATAATTTCTAACCTATACCTGTTGCGTGTACCATCTTATTCTTGGATACCAAATATGACAACTTATATGGTTAATTATGATTCATAGGATGACGTAAATACATATAGATGATTATAATAGTTATTCTGTAAGTTATTTAAGAGTTAATATAGCTACAAGATGACTACTCATATTAAATGTGAACTATAAGGTTTGGGATACAACACAAATGTACATCTATGTTTGGAAAATTTTGGTACTACAGAGCATTATTAAGAGGCTGCAATATAGAGTAGCTTATCTTTCTCATTATATAATTGGTAATATTAAACACAAATAAGTATAGTTTGTTCTTATATAATGATTTCCCCTATTCGATAAGGAATTTTAATAAATAAATAATGTGTATTCATATCTCTAGAGGATACTTAATCATACTTTTCTTTGAAGATTAACTCTAAAGAAAAGTCCATCTATTGTAGGTAGCTAATTTTAATTATTTGAGTTTCTCTTTAATACATTAGAGAGATTGGGAACACACTTCAGGAGAGTTAAGGGTTTTGAGAGGAGTAGTTGTGGTGATTGGTTAGACAATAATCATGAAGCATGAAGCATAATTGGATATGAGTTGTGAGAGGAGAACTAAAGAGGTGGAGCCTACGGTGGTACAAGATGTCGTACTGGACCTCTGATGAGTCTAAAAGTGTGAATTGGGGCTTAGAATAGATCCTTGGTTGAAGGATGAATATTGTGTTCTTACAAAACAAAGGAGACAATTGGCATTCTCCTAGGAAGATGACAAATCGACCACTAGCCTCTACATCACTCATTGATGGGGCTTTCTAGCAATAATAGAATATAATGATAAAATAGACTCAAGGATCTGATTAAGGATTTGATCTCTAAGATCTTCAAGTTGATAATTTTTGGGAAGATTTAAAAGCCCCTTGTATTATGTGACAACTTATAGAGCCATATCTTTATCATAAGAGAGGCTCCTATTATTTTTAATTAGGAGAAAAATAGGTTTTTGAGGGACCTAAAACCCTTTACAAAATCATTACATTAAGATAAGCATTGAGGCATAAATGCTCCTATTGCAATTATCAATGAGTTAAGTGATATTATTTCTTTTTTTCCTCCTATTAAAAAACAAGTGAAAAATTTAGTGTTGTGATCTCCTTCTATAACCCACTGTAAAGGAAGAAAATTGATTATGTGTTGTAATTCCTTAACCTTTACATTTAATTGTAATTTTGTGTATGTGTGTGCTAAGGTGATTAAGCATATAGGGGGAAGGAAGATAAGATGTTCCTCTTTTATGCCCAAATGCACAATTGGAAGATCCAAGTTTATTAACCCTAAAGAAGGATCAATTCACAAATGAATCAACCATTTGGAAATGAGAGTAAGGAAGAAGATCTTAAATTCTATTTTATGATTAAGGAGATATGATATATAATAGTAATTGAAAAGGATGAAAGGAATTACCAACCTTAAAAAATTGCAGATCTGAAGAATGCTAGTTTCTGGGGTCTGTACTCTATTTCTAGAAAATCTAAAGCATGATCTGGAACCATAATGTAGAGACGAACAAAACCCATAAATATTTTTCCGATCTAACACGGTCTTATGAAAAAGTTTGACCTTGACCCACAAATTTCACCCCTAACCCAATAATCTTGACCCTAACCTGCACAGGTCTGATAGAAAATCTGTCTGTGAATCCTGATAGTTCGCTGAAAAAGGGTATCCATATCTGAGTTCAAATCCATAGTCCCACACCTGTACCTGAAATAAAAATATATTTGTTTTTTTTGAGGGGGGAGGGGTTTTCCTTGGTCGAACCCCAGTTTTGGAATTAACCTCAAATATATAATTGAAATTATAGAAGTAAACAAAGTAAATGCATAAATTCACCTTGCTTGTAAAAGTCCTTGTGGAGGATTTGAATCCTTGAATCCGCATGTATGTATACACCAATGAATCTAGAATTTAGAATGTAGGATGTGTCCAATCTTCTTGTAGATCTCCAACACCAAATCTTGAATGGGTTCTTGATTATGAAGAGGTGTGGAAGAAGGTGGATGGAGAGATCACCAAAAGGGCACTATGTAGCTTGAATCCTTCAATGGCCTCCCATGGATCTCTTTGATGATGATGGATAGATGTTTTCTTCAAATATTTCTCCTTAGCTTTCTTGAACTTCACTTGATAATGCTTCTCACTTAGGCTTGGATAAAGGACTTAGAAGATCTTTTTTCTTGATTTCTTGTGGTTATAGAGTCTTAGTGCTTAGAATAATGCTTAGAGAAAATGAGAGAGAAAAGCCTCCTTTTATATGAAATTAGGGCACAATATTCTAAGGAGGATGACATAAGAGAATTAAATTCCAATTAAATCATTTAACCCTAGGAACCCAAAATAGCCGACCTGGAAGCGGGATTTAACTTTTTCAAAGACCGACATCCGAAAACTGTGAGACCCTAAAATCTAGACCCTGGGTCAAGGTCGAGGTTGAACATGACCTAGGTCCGGGGTTAGGTCAACCTTGACCTAGGTCAGGGTTGAGGTTGACATAGACCTAAAAGTTCAACCCTAACCCTAAGGTCAAAGATCTCAAATCTGTAGTCCAGAATGGAAAAAACTGGCTAGAGACAGGTGGAGAATTGGGGCAGAATAGGGGGAAAGCTAGGTCTAAATCAGGAATCCACTCAAAGTGTTGGACATGACCCCAAAAAACTTACTCAAAAGGCTAAACCAGTCTACAATAAGAGTGCTTCCATTTTTCAACTATACATTTAGCCCCCACTTTAGCAAGAGTATGGCCTCAAAACAAACTCTTAGTAAAGGAGATCATAAAGAATAGACAATCTTATTGGAATAAAAAAGGGACAAATAAATACTCAAGCCCCCAAGGGACTTAAGTCTTTAGAAAGCCTAAGATCATGATAAGAGAGACATCACTTAGTTAATGGGAGAGAGAGGGTGTGATTATCTTGCCCAATGAGAACTTATGTCTCATTTGTGAACCACACAAGTAAATAGTGTAACTGGAAAGATGGAGTTGAACCACCTAGTGAATGTGGATACTCAGTAGTCAACCCATCAGGGAGATCCATTCTTAAGGACACCTTCTGACCTTAAAGGATCAAAACTTTGAAAAATTGGAGGGATCAAGAGATCCGTGTAAATTTAAACCCGGGGGATCAAGAGATCAAAAAAATGAAAATGTCCATGCTTTAAGGATTAATATTTAATCCATTAAGGTAAAAAGTATTTAAGTATTTTGAACATGTGGTGTGTGTGCAAAAATTGACTAGAGCATATGCCCCCAAGTTAAAGTCATTGCTAACACTTTAATAGGAGTAATGGTTTTAACAGAAACATAAACAACCCTACGAATTACATTTCCACTACGAGATGCCCCCAAATGCAGACAAATCAAGGAAAATAAACATAAACATACAAAAGAATATAGAAGGGATCCACCTACTGTGGGGTCAGTATGATTATAAGATAACATGTGCATATATCGCTATGATATTATTGCAAATGAATTAACATTATTCCCCATAGAAAGTAGAACTACAACCACAATGGAGGAAAGAAAACTTAAGAGTTATGAAGAGGAATATTTTCAGACCACAACCTTGAGACTAAAAAGAATTAGTGCTACCATGTCACAGATCTAAGTATACTATAGAAGGGAAACATTTATGAACAATAGCACAATTTCAACATAACATAAGAACACCATATAGATGAATAAAGATACATATAGAGGAATTGTACAATAGGTTTGAGTCTTTTATCATCTTGCACCAACAAAGTAACAAGGGTCATATAAAAGAATCTAATAAAAATTTAGCAAACACACTACAGGAGAAGCACAATACAACATGCAAAACACAAAAAGGGTTACCATGAAGGAAAGACCAATCAAGTGCATCGCCTACTCTCCCTATCTTGGTTTATATCAGTTAGGGAAGGTGGGCAACTCGCAAGAGGGACTATATCCAATATAGTAGGAATGATAGCCAGTTCCAAACAAGGATCCTCTTGAGAATCATGCTGCTCGATACAAGGTGTAATTGTTGATTGAGTTGAAAGCATATGAGGTAAGTCAGTGTCAAGGTCAATAGTCTCATATTTATCACTAAGATCAATAGGATAATCTAAAGTATCCTCCTCATCAAGATTAATTGAAATTGGATCTAACATGCAAATAGGATCATCACAATCATTTATATTAACATTATTATGAATATTGACTTCTTTCAACACATCAGGCATAGGTTGATCAAAAGTAGGTAAAGAGTTTTAAAGAATATAAGCACGAGCCCTAGCATTAGCTCTACGCTTCTTACGACATTGATTAGAAAATTTATTGCATTTTGTTTTTCTTACCATATTTTGAGAACTAGGAGGAATGACAACAGACTCCTTCATAGGTTCTATAGGAGGATTTTCAATGGTTTGTAATGAAACAGTAGAAATTTGATTATTAGAATTAAAAGTAATGGATAAAGGAGGTATGGAAGGAGTAGGCAAAAGACCATGATTGAGATCTATCTGAGGCATGCTTAACTTAGAAACTTTGCGATGTTTGTAAGATTGGTATGAGAAAAAGAGATGATCAGGGCGAGGAGGACATGAGTTAGGTAATGAAGACCAAAAGAAATCAAGAGTAGCACAATCTCTAGACCTAAAAGGTTGATACAAAATATGATTAATCATTTTGACTTCTCCATTATGAATGAACTTAAGACATTTATGAATAGGAGAAGAGATAGCATGCATAGCAGTTATCCAAGGTAAACCAAATTTGATTTGAAATTGATCAGAAGTAGGAATAAAAATGAAGGTAGTATCTACAACCTTACCACAAAGTTCAACAGGTAAGTTGATAGAACCAAGTGCAGGATAAAGAAAACCATTACAAGTTTGGACCCATGCATCAGATGGATCATAGCAATCACATTGTAAGTTTTTCATAAAAATATTTTCCTTAGTAATTAAATTTATTTAAGATGTGGGATCAACAAGCCAACCACAAGTAGGTATCTTAGAAATCGTAGCATAGATATAAAGGGGACCATCAGGAGCTTTAATCTTTTCAGAATCATCAAAGGTGATTAAAAGTTCCCTAGGTCGCTTATCCTTAGTTTGTTTTTGAGGTTTAGGTGGAACTAGAAGTTGAAGTAGAAGTGAAAGATCTTGATCAGTAGGTTGAGATGAAACAACACACTCCACATGATTAACAATGTGATGAAGATCATCCATCTTTGAATCATAAACAATATGCATAGAAGATGGTTAAACTATGGTATTATTATCATGTGTAGGTAAAGGATTCATAAAAATTTGAAGGTTTTGATTAGGAGGAGAAATAGATTTATTCCCACTACCATCAAAATTATCAATTGACAAAGCCTTAGAATCAATTAAATCTTGAATTTTATGCTTTAGAGAATAACATTTTTCAGTATCATGGCCATTCTGGCAATGGTATTTACAAAAAGCTTTAGAATCGAAGGATTTGGATCATATCATGGTAGGGAGAAGAGGTTGAATAGGAAGCAAGGTAATCATAATAGCACTTAACAACCTACTCATTATAGAATGCAAAGTTTTAGAGAGAGGAGTAAACATATGATTCATATGGAAAGCAGTGGATGCTGAAGTGGCATTATTGGATGTAACAACAACTTGATCAACAACCGCATTCATCTGTTTATTAATCTTCACATAATTGTTAGGTTTCTAAAACTTATTAGGATTAGGAGCATTGTCACTCTTATCAACTGGATTAGGAGCCATTGGAGTGTTGCTCTCAAATTGACTCACTTGTAACTGATAATGGTGAAGTGCTACACAAAGTTGTTGAAAATAGGTAAATTCAGTAAGCAAAATATTATCTCTAATATACTTTTGTAAATTTGAAATAAACATGTGTTGAATAACAATATCAGGAACATGATAAGAAATTTGAGCATACAAATGCTTAAATCTACCAATGAAATCAGTTAATTTTCTTTAATGTTTTGTTTATAATGCATTAAATCAAGTAAGGACACTTGTCGACCAATGTTATTTTTAAATTTTTGGATAAAGGTATTAGCAAGTTTAGGAAAGGAATCAATTGAATAAGGAGGTAAAGAACAGTACCATTGCAAAGCCTTATCATGAAAATTTATAGCAAATAATTTAGCTAAAATCCTATGGTCATAAGCTTAATCACTAAAAAAAATTTGAAATGTTTTAACATGAGTGACAGGATCACCTTTACCATTGTAATTCTTAAGACAAGGCATATCAGTTTGTTGAGGGATAGTAGCATGAATGATGTCTAAGGATAAAGGCCTACCCATGTCACATTTAGGAATGCTAAACTTGGATTGGGTTAAGGATGTATGTTGTTTTTGTAAAGATGACACATTTTGATCCAAACTAATTATTGTGGAATCATTAGATGAAACAGGTGGCATAGAAATGTTAGGAACACTAGGAAAAGTGTAGGAAGTAGCAGGAATAAAAGACACAATCAGTGGAACATTAGGAACCATAGTTGGAAGGGGATTAGAATAAGTAAAAGGCACACTATGATATGAAGGTTGTTAGGTAGGTAGAGATACTAGTGGTGCACTCACAGGAATAGATGCAATTGGGAGAGATGTAGTCATCAAAGGAGGAGTATAAGTAGGAATTCTAGAAGTGGAAGAAGGTACTTGACTAGTGATAGGAGGTGTATATCTTAAGTCTTGAGTCTCTTGAGCTAAAGGTTTAACATTCAAATGCACAAGATGAGTAAGACCATTCAAGAAGTTAGCACCTTGATCATTATCACAGAGGACTTTCTTAAGATCCTCTATAGCTTGGATGGAATCTTGATTATGCTTTCCTTGGATAAGCCAATTTCCCATTTTATCAAGTTCGGTTGAGAGTTTTTGCACTTGTTTAGGAGGAACTCTTAAGGCATCATCCTCATCATGAGATGAGTGAGAAGAGTTATGCCCCATAGAAAGATTGGAATCATGAGTTATCAAATTATCATTTGGGATCCTAAGGAAAGGAGAGGAAGACTCGTGATCAAAGGAACCCATAAGTCTACAACTTCTTCTAACCGGGATACTATAACAAGGACTAGAAGTGTTAAAGCTCATACACCAATGTAATGAAAATGAACTAACACAAAATTTGGATTTATTAATTCTAAATTTAATTGAAAGAACATGCAAGATCTAGCATACACATGTAAATCTAACACCAAAAAGAAAAAGTTGTCTATCGCGGGTTCACCTAAATGTAAAGGAAGACAATTGATTAGGTGTTGTATTTCCTTAACCTTTACATTTAATTGTAATTTTGTGTATGTGTGTGTTAAGGTGATTAAGTATATAGGGGGAAGGAAGATAAGATGTTCCTCTTTTATCCCCAAATACACAAATGGAAGATCCAAGTTGATTAACCCTAAAGAAGGATCAATGCACAAATGAATCAACTATTTGGAAATGAGAGTAAGGAAGATCTTAAATTTTGTTTTATGATTAAGGAGATATGATATATAAAAGTAATTGAAAAGGATGAAAGGAAGTACCAACCTTAAAGAATTGCAGATTTGAAGAATGCTTTTTTTTGGGGGGTTTGTACTATATTTCTAGAAAATTTGAAGTATGATCTAGAACTAGAACATAGAGACGAACAAAACCCAAAAATATTTTTCTGATTTGACGCCGTCTTATGAAAAAGGTGAACCTTGACACACAAATGTCACCCTTGACCCAATAATCTCCACTGTGACCTGCACAGGTCTGACAAAAAATATGTTCACGGATCCTGATAGTTCACTAAAAAGGGTATCCATATCTGATTTCAAATCCACAGTCCCGCACCTGTACCTAAAAGAAAAAGAGATTTGTTTGTTTGGGGGGGGGGGAGGGGTTTTCCTTGGTCAAACCCTGGTTTTGGAATTAACCTCAAATATATAATTGAAATTGCAGAAGTAAACAAAGTAAAAGAATAAATTCACCTTGCTTGTAAAAGTCCTTGTGGAGGATTTGAATGCTTGAATCCACAAGTATGTATTCACCAATGGATCTAGAATTTAGAATGTAGGATGTCTTCAATCAATTTCTTGTAGATCTCCAACACCAAATCTTGAATTGGTTCTTGAGTATGAAGACGATTGGAAGAAGGTGGATGAAGAGATCACAAAAAGGGCACTATGTAGCTTGAATCCTTCAATGGCCTCCCATGGATCTCTTCGATGATGATGGATAGATGCTTGCTTCAAATATTTCTCCTTAGCTTTCTTGAACTTCACTTGATAATTCTTCTCACTTAGGCTTGGATAAAGGACTTAGAAGAGCTTCTTGCTTGATTTCTTGTGGTTAGAGAGTCTTAGTGCTTATAATAATGCTTAGAGAAAATGAGAGAGAAAAGCATCCTTTTATATGAAATTAGGGCACAATCTTGTAAGGAGGATGACATAGGAGAATTAAATTCCTATTAAAGCCTTTATCCCTAGGAGAGGAACTATATTAAATATAATTTAGGAATCATCGCTTCGGAACCCGAAATAGCTGACTCAGAAGCGGGATTTAACTTTTTCAAAGACCAACATCTGGAAACTGTGAGACCCTAAAATCTAGACCCTGGGTCAAGGTTGAGGTAAACCTTGACATAGGTCAGGGGTGAGGTTGACCTTTACCTAGGTCAGGGTCGAGGTTTAAATAGACCTAAAAGGTTGACCCTGACCCTGAGGTCAAAGATCTCAAATCTGCAGTCCATAATGCTAAAAAATTGCTAGAGAGAGGTGGAGAATTGGGGTAGAACATGGGGAAAGCCAGGTCTAAATTAGGAATCCATTCAAGGCACTTGACATGACCCCAAACCACTTACTCAGAAGGCTAAACTAATCTACAATGGAAGTGCTTCCATTTTCTGACTATACACCCACATTTTTATTGTTTTTAACTTGTACCATAACTCCCCTTTCTCAACTATATTGTGAAGATATTTTATGAGGGTTTTTTAATTAAGAACAAGATCTATGGGAACTCCACTAAGCTTCATATCTTTTTGACTAGTCTAGAAATATTCTTCGATGGCCCAATATTTTGAGTGAAGATGTTTCTAAAGGAGTTATTTTTCCATTCTATTAAGCTATTCTTAGCATGATTTACTTTTTCAGTTTACCTACACATTTATCAGTCATTAATACTAATATTCTACCATTCAAAAATTAATGTTTCAATCTTGGAATTCCTTTTCTACATTATCTCAAAGCTAAATGGGTTGAAGGCCTTACATTGATATGCTTTATATTTAAAACTACAGGTTTGTGATTTGTCCAAAATCTAACGAAGGACGACAACTTGCAAAGCTTTACAATATCTTACTAGGATTACTAAAGAAACATATATAATTTCACTTGAATATTATTGTCATTAGTGTGGTTATTAAACCATTTAAATTTGGCTCCAAACAAGTTTCAAAATTAGTGTCATTTCACTTGGACATGAAAGATAGCAGATCAAGGATACATTTAGTTAATTCTACATTACAAACTAAATTATCCAAAGGATGTAAATGGGAACTAAATTGTCCCAACACTATCCAATTATAAAAATAAAAGGGACTTTGATGACTAATAATTTCATCCTAGAATATTCATTTTTGAACAACATTGTTTGTCATAAATATTTGACCTTAACAAAATTGTGCGGCATGCACGGTTCTTAAAGATAAAATTTGGAGAGATTTTTCCCACTTAGAGATGTCTCCCAAATTTTATATTTTTTTTTCATATAGAAGATAACCCTCCAAAATAATTATTGACATCCAAAGTAAAAAATTAGAGGACCACATGAACTTTCTAAGCTTTCTATTGATTCAATAGTTATTTTGTTTCATAAAGAATAAGAATACCAGGCTTGTGATTTATGATTAGTTTCTCGATAATATTATATCTATCAGGATTATTCATCCAATGATGTTTAATGATCTAATCATTCTTTTATCTTCTCACTATCAACTACTGCATAGTGCTTTGGCTTCAACCAACTATTTATTTTCTACCTGTACACCATTAAGTCTTCCTAGTTCATCTTCTCCCATATTTTGAGACCATAGTAACATCAACATATTCATGCAAGTATAGCTCCAACAAATGGGAGATAAGTAAAATTAGGGGTTTGATAGAGAAGGAAACATAGGAAAATGTCCAATCATAGATTTAAAATTTGGGGACACAAGAATAGATCTTTATATTGAAGTAAATTAACACAAAGAGGTATTGTGGAAAGATAAATAGTAGGGGGAGAAGAGAGGGTAGACAACCATAGAAAGAAGGAGTCATGAATATGATACAAGTGTAGAAAAAAGTTCTATAGATGGAAATAATAGGACCAAAAAGGATAGATGAGGGAGAAGGGGGACATCAAGAGGAAGGAGGGTGAGACATGGTATCAAAACCAAGAGAAGCAAAAATTAAAAAAACCCATAAGAGAAAAAATGTAAAAGACTGAGAGGAGGAACAGACAATATCCATAGAAGGAGCTAGTGGATCATCAGGAAGAGAATTTGAAGAGGAAAGTTTGACCTTCTCAATGGAGATAACTAAAATAAAATAACTTAAATATTTATGAATAGAATAGCAAGGATTTTATTTTTGGGTTGCACAATAAAAATAGCTTGAGGGGTGAACTAGAGAAAAATATCTAGCTAACATGCCTAGAGAGAGTTTTCAAATTTAATAGATTGAGACCACAACCCTATTAAGGATTTCAGAATAATAAAAGTGGGTAGAGTATTAATAGTATCATTACTAGCACAAAATTAGGCATAGATGAATATTATCTAGGGTGAGAAACTAGCTAAAATAATTACAAAATCAAATAATAATTCCTCATTTTAAAATTTAAGAGGGAAATGTGGTAAACAACCCTATATAAGACAAGATTTAGAAAAAACCACTCATAGTGTTAAACCTTTGCCACTATTTATAGATTACCATATTTTATTTCCTAATTAACCAAGGCCCAATATTAGGATTTTGAGATAATCGTCTAAGAGGGAAAAATATAAACTTAATAAAACATTTGGAAAGGTAGAGAAAATAAATTTTATTTTAATAGTCCAACAAGGAAAAAAAACTCATCACCTAACCTGATGCAGTAACATATTGGGTCCTTCGTAATCTTTCATCATTAAAAAACAATTGGTGTTCTATTGGACTCTTGTTACCAATTTTTATGTTTATTTTTGTTCTTGGTCGCTAGTTGGTTAATTTCTCACTCGGTGAAGTTATGTGGATCTTCAGAATGTGCGGTCGTGATATGTTGTTCATGGGGTCATCAGGAATATTTTCCAATGATATCAACACCTTTGGAGTTACCATGCTCAAGTTATGTTGGATTTTGTGACTGTATGTTTGAAGTACTTTCTGGTTCCAAACAGTTTTCTGAGATTTGGTGAGCGGTCAATCTGTGGGGATGTTGGATAGGACCAGTCAAAAGGGTTTTCTCATTATTGTTCATAGATTCTATATCTATGATAGTGCTTCTCTTGGTGGACTAGTGGTGTATGGGCACTTAGAGAACTTAAGGTTAAAATCCCTTAGGAACATTTTGGATTTGTTTAGACTGGTTTTTAAAGTGTTTGTTCATTCACTCTTGTAATGACTAAGTGAAAAATAGCTAAGATTAGTGAATAAACACTCTAGTAGCTTAGTTACATGTTTTAAGTTTAGTTGTGTGTTTTAGAGGTAGGTTGTAAGCTTTTGGAAATCCAACCAAGGCATTAGGAACCTTAAATAAGCTCCTAGGCATTACTCATGCTCGGTACTCATGCTCAGTACTCATGCTTGATAATGAAGCTCGGTACTGGTTCTTAGTACTTGGTACTGATGCTTAGTACTAATAGTGCTTTCTCACACTGATGCTCGGTAATAGTTATTCTCCATAATAATAGTGCTCGGCAATAATGTTTCTCAGTACTAATGGTACTTGATGTTGGTGATCGGTATGGACTACTGTTTCTCGGTGAATTTAGTTGTAACGGCTGGGAAAAAGCAGATATTTTATTTAGTAGATAGTATGGTTAGTTGTAACAGTTCCTCAAAAAGATTCTATTGACTTGAGTGGGAAATTAAGGTTGTTCCATGATGGAAAGAATATAAAAGATGTCTCAAGCCTTAATTTAAATAAGGGGAGATAGTGAGTTGATAGAGAGTTTCAGAGAGAGTTGGAGAAGGAGTTCAATATTTTGCATGGTTTTCTTATTTTCTAGTTAATGAAAATTTGCAGGTTGTGTGTTTAATCATTATGGTTTACTCTATGTGCAATTAGATTAATATTTTGCTTCCATTTTTAAAGTTATAAGTTTCTGCCATGTTCTGGGTAGTAAATACCATATGGCTCCTCAAGGTTCTTGAATCCATGGTGAGAACCATGTGCCTGGATGGAATTCAAGAGGAACCACTATATATAGTTTTATTTTCATTTTTTTTGGTAGGAGAAGTGATAGTCATGATCTTGGACTTCTCACTCTAGGCGAGCTCGATAATAGCCTAGCTAGGGAAGAAAGTGAAAAAGATATTGTGAGTTTATGGGCTGAACGAGTCCATTTAGTCAGGATGAATCTATTCTTGAGGATTCACAAAGTGTGGAATAAGTAACTTGTTGATGGGAACTAGTTCTTTCGAAGGAAGTGAAGTTCTTAGTGAGTAACTTCAGATCAGGATTTGAAAGTACCCTAGGAGATCTAGGAGAGAGACCTCAGAGCAAAGTCATTCTGACTCTATAGAGAAGTAACCGAGTCTCCCATCACATTAGTATCAGAGCCTAAATATTGGGCTTATGTTGTTTTGGTCTTATCTTCACAAGAGTCTATAGATTCATTCAAAATGGTGACCAACGCTAAATTGAAAAAGGATGTTGAAGAGAAGAAAGAGGAGAATGCAATGTGGGCATTCAACTGTGCAAAGTTTGAATAGAAATATTTTAATTAGGGAGTAAAAGTTAATATATTTTGGTGTTTCTATGGATGTTTTGGGTAGTAAGTCTTATGCATGGTGAATGAATCATTTTTTTCCATTATTTTATGTTGATATGAATAATTTTTAAGTATTTTGGGTGGCATTCTTGTTGACTGCACTGAGACAGTGATATTTCTTGCATGTATTTCTTGTTTCTATCGTATGGACATAGTTCTAAATGTTCCTTGTACTTCTGTGTTTTCAGGAAGGTGATTTTTTTGTATCTTGGTTATGTATAGAAAACATTTTGTGCAAGAAATAAGTGAAGATTATTATATGCAACTAAAAACAATGAGTCTTTGCTTTGCAAAATTACCACAATAGTGTAAACTATCTGAGAAAAAAGGCCATGAGTGCAGGGTCCTATCTGCCAACCCCACTGTTAGATATTTCTTAGTTTTTGGTATGTTTAAGGAATCCTAATTGCACCCATCCTCAAGAGATAAATTTAGGAATTTTAATCTACTTCAAAAGTTATACACCTCTATGTGGGGGTCTATACATAAACCAGTAAGTTCTTGTTTTGACATTAAAAATTGTTGTGTTGGGATAATTTGAGATTGGATTTCTTTGGGATTGGATTGAGAAAAGTATATGAATAATGTGGTAATATCATTAGTATGGTGAGGATTGAAGTATAGTGTCCTTTGTAAAAGTTATTGAGATGAGTGTGTGTATGCTTTAGATGATCTGAAATCATGGATGGGAATATGACCCTGGCTATATCCAATCACCTTGAAGTTAAGCATCGACCCTGACTTGATCCAATCAACTGGAAGTTGATTTATCTAAATTGGGGGAGTATTGTGCAGGAGAACCTATAGAACTAACGGTTAAAATCCCTTAGGACCATTTTGGATTTGATTAGATTGGTTTATAAAGTGTTTATTTATTCACTCTCATAATGATCCAGTGCAAAATAGGCAAGATTGATGAATAAACACTATAGTGGCTTAGTTGCATGTTTTTAGTTTATTTGTGTGTTTCAGAGGTAGGTTGTTAGCCTCTATAAATCCAACCAAGGAATTAGGAACCTAAAATAAGCTGTTGGGCACGTATTGATGCTTGGTAATGAAGCTCAGTACTAATGCTCAGTACTTTGTATTGATGCTCGGTAATAATGGTGCTTGGTAATACTAATGCTCATCAATAATGGTGCTTAGTAATAATGTTTCTTGGTACTAATGGTACTTGGTACTGGTGCTCGGTATGTACTATTGTTTCTTGGTGAATTCAGTTACAGCAGCCTAGGAAAAGGAGATCTTGTCTTTAGTGGACAGTATGGTCAGTTGTAACTATTCAAGTAAAAATATGGTTTCAACTTGAGTGTTAATTTAAGGTTTTTCCAATGATGGAAAGAATATTAAAGATCTCACAAGCCTTCATTTGAAGAAGGGGAGATAGTGAGTCGATAGAGAGTTGAAGAGAGAGTTGAAGAGAGAGTTGAAGAAGGAGTTAAATATTTTGTATGGTTTTCTTGTTTTTCAGTTAATGAAAAGTTGTAGGTTGTGTATTTAATCATTGTGGTTTACTCTACGTGCAAATAGATTAATCTTTTGTTTCTATTTTGAAATTTGTAAGTTTCTGGCCTGTTTTGGGTTGTAAATACCAAATGGCTCCTCAAAGTTCTTCAATCCATGGTGAGAACCATGTACCTAGATGGAATTTGTGAGGAGCCCCTATATATAATTTTCTTTTTTTTTGTTTTTGGTAGGAGAAGTGATAGTCATGATCTTGGAGTTCTCACCCTAGGCGAGCTCGATAATAGTCTGGCTAGGGAAGAAAGTGAAAAATATATTGTGAGTGTATGGGCTGAATGAGTCACTTTAGTCATGATGAATATATTATTTTAGTTTTAACAAGTGTGGAAGAAGTAACTTGTTGATGGGAACTAGGTATTTGAAAGGAAGTAAAGTTAGTAATGACTAACTTCATATTAGGGTTTTAAAGTACCCTAGGAGGTCTAGGAGAGAGACCTAAAAGTAGAGTCAGGCTAACTCTATAGAGAAGTAACCGAGTCTCCCATCAATTAGGTTGTGAGATAGTACTAATAATCTTTTGGTTATTGTTGTTCTTCATGATACTAGTTCTTGGAGTTAACCCATTTATTTATTGAGGTTGCAGTCATTATTCTAATCATTGGTGATGATTGGCATGATTTCCTATGTGGATCTATGTGTGGGAAAATTTATTTTTTGGATATGTCCTTGAGAAATAATTAAATATTTTATTTAATTAGGATTAAGACTGATTGAATCTAACACGTTTCTTGGGATATGTAAATTTGGTTGAATCTGACCTATTGGTGGTTTTCTATAAATTTAGTGTGTGCACTCATTTTAGGAGGAATAAATCTAGAGAAGGGTTGAATAGAAGAGAAGCTTCTAGAGGATAGCTGAGACTGAGGAAAATATGGAAGAGGTCTGAGTTGGGTTTTGTTGTTAGGTTTTCTTTGTACTTGGCCTAAATTGGGAAGGCCTTAAAACATGACATGTATAGAGTAATCCTGATTAATAAAACTTATTGTTTGGGTGCAAATGATGTTTTTTTTTATTGTATCTTGTTCTTTTCCACTATGTTGATAACTGCTACAAGGATTTGACATCTCGTTTTGGGATCCTTTATCCTTGACTCCATCATATAACCACTTCAATATCTGGTCTCCAACCAAGGAATCTACCAATTATTGTATTTTCCATCCTTTTCAATACAATTATTCAGGGTAGCATTATATATTTTAGTTGGCTCTCATTCTTTAACACGAGTAATCCAAATGCCACCTTGGAAAAAGTCTTTTATAGAAGAAAGAATATTTTGTAGAATCATATGCTGGAATGGTTTGCTATGTCTAGTTAAAATATTTTATAATTTTTTTTATGCAAAAACAAACGCTTGAAAAGAAATAATTAAAATGTTAAATCCAAAATATTTTATATTATGATAATTATAAAGTGGCACTTAAACATTACTTAAACTGATTTCATAAATAGATTTATCCTTGATTAGACCTTTGGAATCTTATTAAAAATTATTATATTTTGATAGTCTAAAAGGATTAAAATTTATATATTAAATTGTACCCATGTAGTAGCATCTTCTAGTCCAATTATATATCTAGGTGACAATAATTCAATTTCATAAAGCATTAATTATAAGATATAATTCTTCAAACAAAGTAACATTGAACAAAAAAAATATTACACTATAATTTGAAGATAGTCTATTTTAGAAATGACTTCCAAAACTAATGAGAAAAACTTTCCTTCACGGCTCCAAGATCATGGTCTAATATTGCTTGTAATGAAACAACTTATAGAATAAGAATACAATACAATATATTCTAGAAATACTTGATTATAATATGTGAATTGGAGGGGGAACCTCCTAATCCATTTTTACGGGGACACCTCCATTAGTCTTCAATAAGAACTCAGTACTCATTTCATGACGATAATTTCTAACCTATACCTGCTATATATACTATCTTATGCTTGGATACCAGATATGACAACTTGTATATATGCTTAAGTATGACTCATACGATGGTGTAACTATATATATATGATTATAATAATTATTATGTAAGTTATTTAAGAGTTAAGATATCTACAAGTTGAATACTCATAACAAACGTGCACTATAAATTAGGGATATAACAGAAATTTACATCTATGTTTGGAAAAGTTTGGTACTAGAGAGAATTATTAAGAGGCTACACTAGAGATTACCTAATCTTTCACATTATATAATTGGGAATATTAAATACACCGAAGCATAGCTCCTTCTTGTATAACGATTTCCCCTACAAGATAAAGAATGTTAATTAATAAATAAGGTGTATTAATCTCTCTAGAGGATACTTAATCATAATTTTCTTTGAAGATTTATTCTAAAGAAAAATCCATCTGCTCTAGCGAGTTAATTTTAATTATCTAATTATTTTAGTTTCACTAATACATAGAGAAACTAGTTATTCATGCAAAACTAGAGATCAATATAGATAAGTATTCATTCCATTTTTAAGGATCTAGATAGAAATACAAAGGTATGCATCTCTAGAGATATTATAACTTGAAGATCAAATTTCATACTAGAAGTATGTTAGTTAAAAAAGGATTACTAGAGTAACTGACATGAGATAATTTGAAATCAAATGCGCATTCTTTTTATTATGGTCTCTAAATTTTTATCCCAGATAGATTGACTATACAAATAATTACTCTTTGTAATTATATGATTCTTAGAAATGTTCTTTTATCATGGCTTAAAATGGGTATATCTGTAATTTATGTGTGCAATTATGATATTGTGAGTAACTATACTTATCTTGTCTTTTAATGTTCCTTAATGATTCATATGTCATTATATTATTTATGATATTGAATTTATTTTTTTACTTAGTTTATGATGATATTTATAGAATTTTATAATAGTATTCCATGTCCTTCAAATGCTACATTAACTTCTTCAAATATTTTGATTCATGCCTTTCCTTTTCTATATCTTTTTGATTTTTTATTTTTCATCTTTTGGGCCAATAGTTGTGCTCAACTTGTTTAATATTGATCTATATGACTCAACCATGATTTATAACATAATTAATCATTCAAATAAAAATATAGAAAAGTCATGAATATTGCCCCTAAAACTGCTAATAAACTAATGACTTATATACAAGAATTTCCTGTGGTTGGGGTGATACTTGTGTCTTTCCAATTTTGTAGATGTATAAGCTTGTCATGCAAACTCTTACATTATTTATTTTTTGAATTTAATAATATTTTTTCCCTAACCTTTAATGAGTGAGCTATTTGGTCATATTTGTGCTTCTATTTGTAATGTTACTCTTGGTGGGAGATAGACTACTATACTTTTTAGTAAAAATATTCAATGTGTCACAAAAAATTATAGTCTAATCATATATTTATATTATTATAAAGACTCCATCATATGTTTTATGTAATAGGTTGTCCTAGGTTCTATAAAATAGAATAAAAAAATGCTGCAAGACAAATATGCTAGATATAAATATTAAATACATTTGTGCCAAATTCTTTGATGAGTATGATCACAATATGCAAAATATGCAATCAAGTGTATGATCACCTCCATCTATCCATTTATATTTCAATACACTTTTGTTGAAAAATTGGGTCTCCCTTACAAGGTGTACCGAAAAGCATACTAATAAACCTTTTTTTTTTTTTCACACAATAGATAAATGTAAATTACTATGCATGCAAACCTATAAATAGGAACAATGTTTACCTTGGTCACTTTTAATACCACAACATAACCCTGAAATCTAATACATAAGGATCTAAGTAACTAACTTGAAACCCTCGATGAAAGGACTTGAGAATCCACAGGAATGACATTGGAGAATGTACATCTTCTATTCCTTTAACACCTTTGTGTTCTAAAAACATCCACAAAATATGGCCTTTTTTACATACAAATTTTTAAAGATTAGGTGTATATCCATTTTTGAGAATATTTTACTATAAAGACCATCATTGAGAGCCTACTATTTTTTGAGGCAACATAACTTTGATGAAAATATTTAGGTACCCAAATTGATTTTAGACTATTCAAAAAGAGAAGGAAGGGAGAAATTGATGTCAAGTTTGTAGTGTTTGATGCAAGCATATTGTGATGCAAGGTGACTCTAATGCAACTTAATTTTGATTCGAACTGATTTGTAATTGACTCTCGTAACTCTTTGAATCGTATAAATAATGTTAGTTGTGAATAATGTGTATGATATCAAAATAATTTTCAATTTGTACAATATATAATATTGAAATTTTTTATATCCATCCTAATAATATTAATAATATTTTATTTTTTCAATAACAAAAAGAAGTAATTTTGAAATTTTATACCCATCAATTTATATTAAAAAGCAAAATTAAATGATACAATCATTTGAATTAATAACATTGTTAGATTTTCCTGCTCTACAATGACAAACCTTAAAATAATAGAAAATCAACATAATGCTAAAAATTTAAGTGAACTAGTGGCCTTGACTAAAGTGGCCTATGTTTCCCAACGTTTAAGTTGCACATTCGTACGTATGAGGTGAGACATGGATTTTGAGCAGGTTTACTCAACTTCTTACCGACATTTAATAAACACTTAGAGAAGATCTAATCGTATTGCAAAGTGTGACCCGACATATTTTCAAGTCTCAGCTAATCTTTCACATTTTAACACTATTGGATAAACATAAATTAAACTATGCATTTTTTTTTGAACGACATCATTTTTTTCGCATGTTATTTTTCGTGGGCATTGAAGTTCTGTCTCTTTATTTCTTGAGAAATTATAT
>MU225764.1:3517394-3554200 GCA_018584345.1 Thuja plicata
GTATAATCTTAGGGTTAGGTTCTAATTTTTTTTAGGATTTGGGTTAAATTTAATTTGGGGTTAGGGTAAAATTTTGTTTAGGGTTTTACTTCTATTTGGTATAAGCTTGTGGCTCAATCAATATAGTGTTTAATTGGGTTTAGGTTTGGTTTAGGGTTCAATTTAGTTAGCGGTTGTGGTTAGGATTTGAATTGGTTTAAGGTTCATTTTGGTAAACAATCAAGGTTAATATTGGTTTGGGGTTAGCCTTAGGGTTTAATTTAGTTTAATTTTGAAATATGTTTAGGTTTAGGGTTTAATTTAGAATTTTAGTTTGGGTTTAATGGTTGTGTTCAATTTGGTTTATGATTAGGGTTCAATTTAGTTTAATGATCAATTAGGTAATAGTTACATTCAATGCTTTTAGTTTGTGTAAAGATTGCACAATGATTATATTCAGGGTTTAATACATTTAGTAATTAATTAGGTTTCTAGTTAGGGATTGATTGGTTTAATCTTAGGGTTAGGTTCTAATTTAGTTTAGGATTTGGATTCAGTTGGATTTAGGGTTAGGGTCAAATTTTTTTTAGGGTTTACTTCTATTTGGTATAAGGTTGTGGTTCAATCGATATAGTATTTAATTGAGTTTAGGTTTTGGTTTAGGGTTCACTTTAGTTAGCAGTTGTGGTTATGCTTTAGATTGGTTTAAGGTTAATTTTGGTTTAATTGAGATTATGTTTAGGGTCCCATTACTTTTAGCATTAAGGTACCTTTTTTTTAATAGTTGGGTTAAAGTTCAATTTGGTTTAGGTTTAGGATTTGATTATGTTAAGTGTTAGTTTTAGGGTTCAATTTGGCTTCAGTTCCTAGCCCTAATCATAATGTAAATACTTTTGAACCCAACCCTATCTTGGCTATTAATTATAAATGAACCATGTATCATAATTAAACTATAACCCTAATCTTAATTTAAATATACTATCTCTAACTGTAACTAAAATTAATACCCTAATCCAAATCTAGTATAGTGTTGAAGTGCATTTAGGGTTTAGTTATGCGTAGGGTTTGGGTTCAATTTGGTTTATTATTAGGGTTAACATTTATTTTAATAAGATATTTTAATTTTATTTTCTCCAATGTTAGTGTTTAATTTAGTATTCAATTAGTTTTATGGTTATTTATTCACTTTTGTTTTAGGTTAGGGTTCAATTTAGTTTAAGTTTAAGGTTTAGTTAAGTTTAGTGCTAAATTTGATTAAAGTTTTATTATAAGATTAGATATATAATTAAAGTTAGAGTTAGGATTAAGAAAATTAATACTAATTTAAATTCATAAGGTTTAGGGTTTGAGTTCACTTTGCATTTGATTAGCTTTAGGGTTAGAATTCAATTAGCTTTAATGTTAGGGTTCAGTTTTGTTTGGTATTAAGGTTTGGGAGAAATTTGGTTTAGGACTAGTGTTTCATTTTGATTTTTGTTCAATTAGGTTTATGTTTAGGGTTTAACATAGTTCAAGATTAGAATTACAATTTAATTTGGTTTTTGAGTTAAGAGTTTATTGTAACTTTTTTTAGTGTTAGGGTTAGAGCTCAATTTGGTTTAGTGTTAGGATTAAATTCGGTTTATAGTTAAAGTTAAAATTTAGTTTGGTTTATTGTTATAATTCAATTTATCTAATTTCGTTTACTTTGCTTTAGGGTTATGTTTAATGATTAGTTATGTCTAGAGAAAGGATTCATTTTATTTTACTATTGGGGAGAGGGTTCAATTGGGTTCAATGTTAGGGTTCAGGTTCAATTTATGTTTTGGTTTAATTTCTATTTTAGGGTTGAGTTGAATTTAATTTTTAATTGGGTTTAATTTTGGTTAAGGATTGATTTGATCTATTTATATAGCTTAATATTTGAGGTAGTGTCTACTGAGGTCCACAAGAATATTTCAATTTACCTTATTGGTAGAGTTAGGGCTCAATTCAATTTTAACAATCATTTCGGTTAATGGTCTGGATTCAATTTAGTTTAGTGTTAGTGTGCAATTTTGTTTGAAGTAAGGCTCCAAATTGCTTTATTTTGAGTGTTAGTGTATAATTTGGTAGATAATATTTTAGTGTTATGGTTTAATTTAATTTTATGTAATGGTTCAATTTTCTCTAGTATTAATGTTAGAAATCAATGTGATTAATTGTTTTTGATAAAATAAGCAGCAAGAGGGTGCTGGCCCGTGAAACAGGGGACTAGAAGCACATTAATAGCATATTGATGGCATCAGTCGAAGCTTATAGCAGATTAACAGTTTATCACAGGCATTGAAAGTTTTGCCTCTATCGAAAACAAAAGTTTCAGTCCTACTTAAAAACATAAAACCAGAGAGCTTACTAACAATAACGTCTTCAAAAATATTGTCACGAAGCCACGCAGGGCTCAACCAAAAAAAAATTCTAAACTTAATACTAAAACCCATAGCAGAGCAGGGGAACCAAGGGACCATCCCAGCCAAAAAAACCAAAACCATCAGCAACAAAATTAATTCTTCTCTCCCAACTATTTGGACAGTAGGGATCGTGCCCATTCCTCCTGGAGAAAAAGAAACAGATCTCTATTCTCCGCATTCGCTTCCAGTTTGCCATCAGCCAGCTTCTCCTGCACGTTGCAAAGGGTTAACGCCGAGGCGTGCATCACTTTCAGAGAAAATTTGTTAGTCCTCCTGTAGAGGTCCATCATGTCCTGCATACCCTTTTTGATCTCTGCAATTTCCTTGTCAATATTCACAAATTTACTTTTGAGGGTGCCTGTAAAATTAAATTTTTCCTCCATTCCAGCTGAGAGGGGTTTAACCTGGGGGTCCCCGTGGGGGCTTTGGAGAGGGATAGGACTCCTAGTTCTCTGGGGGTTTGTCAGAGGGGTGTTGGCAGTCGGGCTCATACAGCCTTCCGAGGAAACCTTTCTAGAATTTGTGGATTGGGAGGCATTTTCAGTGAGGGAGAGCTCTTTGGAGGCCGTCTCTAGCATCTTAATTTTGCATTGCTCTTTGGCAATTCTGCTATACCTTCTTCGACCAGACCCGCTAAGGTCCACCTCTAAGTTAATTGTTAGGGTTAGGGTTAATTTTTTTTTAGTGTTAGGGTTGAATTTTTTACTTGCGTGAATCAAACTTCTTGTTTTAGATAGTGAATTCTTCCAAATAGATTAGTCATTAATGAATAACCTTAATATAAAATTTGATGGAAAAATGTTGAAATAGTACTTCAAGATCCTTTATTTTATTAAGATATTTTATTATTTATAGCATCTCTCAATTTAGCATATATGTTTTTGGTCCTTAAGAAGAGATAATTTAGAAAGTTCAATTGCTTAAAATAATTTTTTACATACATAAGAGTTAAATCTTCACTTAAGTTGATAAAAATTATATGAAAAATAGATATCTCAATTATAAAATTTGTGACAAGATATTTTAAGTAATATAGAGTTGAATTAGTGGTTTAGTTAAATATTAAGATTAGATTAAATATTAAATAAATTTCTTATTTTTTTATATCCATCCTAATAATATTTCATTTTTTAATAATGAAAAATGTAAATTTGGAAATTTAATAACCATAGATTTAAATTGAAAAGCAAAATTAAATGGTACAATTATTTGAATTAATAACATGGATAGATTTTCCGGCTCTACAATGACAAACCTTAAAATAAAATAAAATCAACATATTGCTATAAATTTAAGTGAGCTAGTGGCCTTGACTAAAGTGCCCCATGTTTCCCAACGTGTAAGTTGCACATTCGTACGTGTGAGGTGAGATATGGAATTTGAGCAGGTTTACTCAACTTCTTACCTGCGTTTAATAATCGCTCAGAGAAAATCCAATCGTATGGCAAATTGTGACCCGGCATCTTTGCAAGTCTGAGCTAATCTTTCACATTTTAACTCTATTAGATAAACATAAATTAAACTATGTATTTTTTTGAACGACATCGATTTTTTCTCGCGTGATAAAACCTTTGAATCTTTACCTAATTTAGGTGCGCTGGCCTTATGAGAGGGCCCTCTATGCACAGTGTGCGAATTGTCTCCGAGTAATATGAAGTCTTCGGACATTGAATGTAATCCCCTGTGGAAAGCATTTAGCAAGTGATGCTGCAGGTATGGAAATTTTTATCAAACTAAGCTTGGTTTGTTCTTTGACGGTGAGGCCGAAGCTACATATACAACCGTCTGCTAAGTTGTTTCCCGTATTTGAGCCTTCAAAATTATCAATTCTTCATACCCTTGTTATCCGTTTTCTCTCACCTATTTTACCCTTCGAATCAATCGGAATGATGAATGCAGCTGAAGTAAAGATCGATGAAGATCGATGGGTTATTCAAATCATGGAAAGCCTGAATGTCCATGGCGACCAAGAAGAATAAAATGAGATTTCTCCATCTATTTTCGGTGTGCCCAAGCAGTTTCTGGTAGTGAAACCAGGATCATATATTCCCCAACGCGTCTCCATCGGACCGTATCACTACTGGAGATATGAACTGCACGGAACGGAGAGATAAAGTTGCTGCTGCCAGAAGATTTCAGAAGAGGATTTCCGGTGATTGTAACTTCGATTCTGTCGTGGAAGAGGTGAAGAAGTATACCTGGCAGATCAGGAACTGCTACGACAAATATGTGGAGTACAAGGATGACACCTTGGCATGGCTTATGGCCTTGGACGCTTCCTTCGTTCTTGAGTGGCTGCACTTCTACGCCCAACAGCCGGACCAGACTTCTTCACATGTGAAGAGTTTGGGCGGGCTTTTGGATCCATCTGGCAAGAGCGCAATCCATAATGAAATAATGAGAGATCTGATGATGGTGGAGAATCAGATACCGTTGTTCCTCTTGCAGAAGCTGCTACAGATGCAGGTGGGTTCTCCAAACATGGCGGAAGAAAAGCTGTGCGATCTGTTAAGCCTTGCCTGTGAAAAATGGTCGCCATTTACGTTCAAGATGGCTGAGAGTTCGAGGCTGCATATAAAAGAGAGGGGACACATTCTGGACGTTCTCTATTATTCAATTGTCCCTGCGGCGGCCATGGATGATATCATTTCCAGCACGATTGAGAACGAGAATGTGCAGTTGGAAGGTTCTGTTCTACTCTATTACGCAAGACGTGCTCTGAAAGCCTTATGGAAGGCTGTCTCCTCTTTAAACATCGGTATTTCTAAACTTCTCTTGGGGCTCCCTCAGCGTCTCTTCAAAGCAATTCCTATCAAGTTGCCCACGCGCCTTGTTTCCACTTTTCAAAATGTCTCAAATCAGAGGAAAGAGGAAAAGCACGAGGAAAATGAAGAGGAAAGAGAAGATTCCTCTGCGGAAACTCCTCCTACGCGCGACGAACTGGCAATTCCCTCAGTCTCCGATTTATACTCAGCAGGGGTTAAATTCCTTCCAACCGACGGAGATCTCAACACTATTCGCTTCGACCCGTCTACTGCGACTCTTTATCTTCCCAAATTGAGGATGGATTCCAACATAGAAGTAGTTCTCAAAAACCTGGTTGCGTTCGAAGCTTCTGCGGTGCCTGGTAATTTATTCTTCACTCGCTACACTGATTTCATGAACGGCGTCATCGACACAGAAGAAGATGTTCGGCTGCTGAAAAAGAGCGGCATCATCGACAATCACCTGGCAGATGACGCGAAAGTGGCAAGCCTCTGGAACGGAATGGGTAAATGTGTGAAATTGACAGAAGATAAATATTTGGACCAAGTTATATCAGACGTCAATAAGTACTATAACATGAGATGGAGCGTTGCTGCGAAGAAGTACATAAACCAGTACATATTTAGATCGTGGAAGCTTCTGACTGTTTTAACCGCAGGCATACTTGTGCTTGTGACTTGCTTACTGTTGGGATAATGAAGTACGGTCTTTCACCGTACGACAGAAAGTCACCGTACGGTGAAGAGAATGGAAAAGAGGAGTTACGTATGGCTTGAAGGGAAGAGGACTTCATGTACGGCAAGGAGACTCCCGTACGGCGAAGACTGGAGGTACGGTGGAGTGATGCCATACGGCTGGTGTGTGGCAAAGGCTGGAGGTAAAAGGTCACTTGGAGGTAAAAGGTCATCTGGAGGTAATCACCCAGAGGTAAAAGGTCACCTGGAGGTAATCACCCGGAGGTAAAAGGTTACCCGGAGGTAATCACCCGGAGGTAGTCACTTAGAGGTGAAAGGTCACTCGGAGGTAATCACCCGACGAAGGCAAAAGTGCCAAAGGGAGTGTCCGAGGCGAAGGGAGTGATCCAATGGTGAAGGGACCGTCGACTGGAGGAGTGCCAAGGCTGCTACTAACCGTTTCATGGAGCGACAGTTGTTCTACCAAATTCTATAACGAATCACAAAGTGTATAAATATCTGTGGGATTCGTTAAGAATGTAGGGCTGGATGGGTGAAGTGTGAGGTTGATTGTAACGGCAGTCTGAGCTTGTGAGCCTGTGCAAGAATCCGTTGTTCATTGTATGTAATATTGAATACTGTAATACAAAGAGTTGGTCAGGTTCTTGTGTGGTGGGTTTTTACCTGAAAGGGTTTCCCACGTTAAATCTGGTCTCATGCGTTTATCTTTTGTGCATTATTGTGTTTTCTCTGTTCTTTGCTTTTGTATGCATCTCAGTAGTTTGAAATTTATATTATTTCTCCTGTAAGTTGACATTTGGAAAGCAGTTCCGCAAGTAGCTTTCCTAACAAGTGGTATCAGAGCCAGACCCATTACCATTATTCTGTTGGATAGGGTTGGTTGTTTGGGTAGGGTTGATCGTTGGTGTCAATTTGGTTCCAATGGGAGTTCGTGAAGTGTTGTTCTTGCGATCGAGATGGCGGGTACATTAGGGAGAATAGAAATTGAAAAGTTTAATGATACAAACTTTGAGTTGTGGAAACTTAAAGTTGAAGATATGTTGGTAGACTGAGATCTATGGACTGCTGTGTCTGGGAACAAGCCTTCAGGCATGAAGTAGAAATATTGGGATTTGGCAGATCGAAAGGCGAGAGGAATGATACGATTGACACTGGCAGATAGTGTTCTGTTAAACGTCTATGAGGAGAAAATTGCACATTCTTTGTGGAAGAAATTGGGAGATATTTATCAGGGAAAATCCTTGGTAAACAAGCTTTTCCTAAGAAAGAAATTGTACTCTTTGAAGATGGACGAAGAAACTGCTGTGGCTGGTCATTTAAACGCGTTCAATATGGTGATTGCACAACTGACATCTCTTGGTGTGTCCATAAGTGAAGAGGAGCATTGCATGTTATTATTGAGTTCTTTGCCTGATTCGTGGGATCATCTTGTGATGGCCATTGGAAGTACGACTACTCAGTTTAAAATGGATGAAGTAGTTTCTGCACTTCTGTCAGAGGAGATGCGGAGGAGATCTTCTAAGGAGGCTAAGGAGGCTCTTGTTGTTTGCGACCAATCAGAGGACAATGGCAAGAATAAATGCAAAGTGAAGTGCTGGAATTGCAGGCAGACTGGCCATATCCAAAAGGATTGCAAAGAGAAGAAGAAAAAGAGGAAAGTGGAGAGTTCTTCTGATTCTGAGTCTTCTAATAGTGATGGTAAAGATGCCAGCGATGCTGCTTTGGCTAATCGGTCATCTGATGATGACTGGTAGGAATAATTCAATCTTCATGTGGAAGATGGTGGTCACGATGCCATGTGCGACTTGAAACTACAGTACAGTAGGAGTTGTTGGAAGTGACATACGTGCCATATGTAACTTGTCACCATAGTTTAGTGGGAGTTGTTGGCAGTGATGTAGCAAATGGTCTTCATCAGTATTGCAGATGGTCGAAGGTGAGATCCTGATGTGACAGAAGGATCTTTTCACATTTGCTGAAGTACTGATTGGAGATGTTTATCTTTATGTGACTAAAGATGTTGACATCTTGAGGGTTCAACGGGGTCCTTGGTAAAGGTGTGGATTCTACTTTCATGTTAGCCATGTTGACTAACTCCGTACTTCATCAAGTGGGAGATTGTTGGGATAATGAAGTATGGTCTTTCATCGTATGACAGAAAGTCACGGTACAGTGAAGAGAATGGAAAAGAGGAGTCACGTATGGCTTGAAGGGAAGAGGAGTTCATGTACGCCAAGGAGACTCCCATACGGCGAAGGCTAGAGGTACGGTGGAGTGATGTCGTACGGCTGGTGTGTGGCGAAGGCTGGAGGTAAAAGGTCACCTGGAGGTAATCACCCAGAGGTAAAAGGTCACCTAGAGGTAATCACCTGGAGGTAAAAGGTCACCTGGAGGTAATCACCTAGAGGTAAAAGGTCCCGGAGGTAAAAGGTCACCTGGAGGTAAAAGGTCCCAGAGGTAAAAGGTCACCCGGAGGTAATCACCCAGAGGTATTCACCCGGAGGTAAAAGGTCACTCGGAGGTAATCACCCAAAGGTAGTCACCTGGAGGTAATCACTTGGAGGTAAAAGGTCACCTGGAGGTAATCACCCGACAGAGGCAAAAGTGCCAAAGGGAGTGTCCGAGGCGAAGGGAGTGACCCAATGGCGAAGGGACCATCGACTGGAGGAGTGCCAAGGCTGCTAGTAACCATTTCATGGAGTGGCAGTTGTTCTACCGAATTCTATAATGAATCACAGAGTGTATAAATATCTATGGGATTCGTTAGGAATGTAGGGCTAGATGGGTGAAGTGTGAGGTTGATTGTAATGGCAATCTGAGCCTATGAGCCTGTGCAAGAATCCGTTGTTCATTGTATGTAATATTGATTACTATAATACAAAGAGTTGGTCGGGTTTTTGTGTGGTGGGTTTTTACCTGAAAGGGTTTCCCATGTTAAATCTGGTATCATGTGTTTATCTTTTGTGCATTATTGTGTTTTCTCTTTTCTTTTCTTTTCTATGCATCTCAGTAGTTTGAACTTTATATTATTTCTCCTGTAAGTTGACATTTGGAAAGCAGTTCCGCAAGTAGCTTTCCTAACACTTACAAGGCTTTTGTTCTGTCTACGACTGTAAACATTTGCAGAGCAACACTAGTTATTTTTAGGGATTAAGGTTAATAGGACTGGTTTAACTCAAAAAACCAGCTTCCAATCCTGCGGTCCCTTTTTTCCCTTTTCTATATAGACGTCCATTTAATATGGAAGGACACAGCAGTCCGCATTTTCACCTGGTTGAATTCTGTAATATTACAACACATTAAACTTTTCATATAGTTACAGTACCATTTTCAAGAGGACTGGTTTGTTTTCTTTCTATGTAGTCCAATACATTGGTGCATCCATTATTCCTTAACATAACTCCTATATTTCCTGCCTACCCCAGGAATAGAAATATACTTATGCTTCTTTATAGACTTCATAATTTCCACATTTAAATCATGGAATAGAAAGAAATCACAATTTTAATTCAGAAATGTCGAAATGAAAGATATCTAAAAGTACTATTAGGTTGTAATACTCAGATATTTTCTTGTTTATGAATATATATTTTTATATGTAAGGGAAAATAGATTTTATTCATTAAACTAGTTAAGTGAAACATAAATGTAAGTAATCAAGATTTGGAGTGTGTAATACTAATTCTTCTTATAATTAGAAACAATGAACCTGCCAATTCTATGTAATAAAATAAAGCTATATAGTTTTAATTTTTCCTTTAATTAGAAACAATGAACCTGCCAATTTTATGTAGTAAAATAATGCTATATAGTTTTAAATTTGATGAAGAATATTAATTTTTCAAATATTTTGAATTTTTTTATTTTCTTGTCTTATTATTTATTTCAAAATAGTTAATAAATGTTTTCGTTGTTCATGATAATTTTTTGAAAATATCAAATCATCACTTCTATAACCAAGACAAGTAATTTAACATGCCTTAAAACACATTATTAAAAAAATGCATGATTGTTGTGGAAAGATTGTTAAATGTATAATTCAAAACTAAGAACTCAAACAATATCAAATCGTGATCGGCTTTATGTGAATCATAAGATAGAGTTTCTACTCATGACCAGGAGGAAGATCGAGTAAAAGAGAATGAGGCTATAGATGATGACAAACAAGGTAAACAAAAACTTGAGGAGGAAAATACAAAGAAGGAATCAAATCAATAAAAGGTAACATCTTCCTCTCAGTCCAAGTTAAACATTGTTGTAGATGATATATCTATTAAGGGACATATTGACTTAAGCACTATCAGCCCCAAGGAGATGAAAGTGTTTGCTATGGTGATCAACTCAGAGGATAAACAAAAAAAGGTGCAGCAAGAAGCGCATGTAATTCTCACTGCCAAAGATTTACTTTCAAATTTATTAAGCAATGTGGAGTATGATGAGACTGCCACACCGATAGAGAAACTAACCCATTTGGTCACTGCTACCGGTGATGAAATGAAAATTTTAAATGATGATGCAATTTTGCGAGCTGAGAAGGTATATGAGAGGAAGAGATCAGAGAAGTTAGCACAGTCAATTATCATAGATAAAAAAATACTTACTTTGGCTGTCAATCGATTAAAAGATGCATTAAATGAAGGTGGTAAGATTATTCAATCTATCTCTGACTTTTCCTAGTTCTTGAAAGATTTAGAGAGCGAAACATGTGAAGCTCAGCAGTAGCTTAGATTTATTGTTTCAAATTTTGATCTTCTATATGATACTGTTACTAACTTTTTTGCTAAGGTTAGAAATATAAACAACAAGTTGAAATCATATAAGAATGAGAAAGACAAGAGGATAGCTAACTTGATGGTGTTATAAATATTTTAGGGCAAAAGGCAGACTTGACAAAGTTGTTATAAAATAAAGATGAAATCATGTTTTAGCGTAATGATATGATGATGTGATAGGTAATTGTGATTGTATTAAGTTGAAGAAAGAAGAATTGATGTTTAAAGCGGTGCAATGATCAGACTTGAAGTGGATCTATCAGACAAGAAGTTGCATATTAAGATCATTCATTCTTGGGTCTATCTCAAGGAAAACCCTAATAGGTTTGCATGTAAAATCCTTTAACAAGGTCACTCCTAATAGGGTGACTAGGATCTCTAACAGGATTTGAAGTGTAAATCCTCTAACTAGGTAACTCTTAGAAGGAGTACTTAATCCCTTAATAGGGTAGGTCTTACCTATACTTATATTATATTCTAGCGGGGCTAAACATACTCTTAACCAGGTATGCCCTTAGCAGGGTTTTTTAATTACTTCTAAATGGAAAAATTTCTTTTGTGCACTAGTGAAATTTGTGGGTATCATCTCACATGTGGTTTTCTCCCTCTAACAAGGGTTTCCATGAGAAAAATATTATCTCTTGAGTTTACTTTGTGTGAATGGTTTATTTTCTTAACTTCTATATAATAATCTCTTTTGCATGTTGGTTATTGTGGAAGCTATTAAAGAAGTGTTTTAGTTTTGTGGGTGCATTGATTCACCCCTAGCCCCCTCTTAGTTCGTTTAATGAATAACATAATCTTCTTCATATACCAACACCATCTTATCCTATATTTATTTATCTCCTTTTATACCTTTTACCTTTCCATAATCTATATCGCATAAACTGCTAAAGAGTATTGCTCTTTCTTTCACATTAGCTTCTTTTTATTTTTCTTCATTAGTAGTCAAATATCTTCTAGGAGGTGGATTGAAACTAGTTTGAATAACCTCCAAATTACTATTCTGTAAAGTTTCCAAATATACCTCCAACGTGTCCTTCCAATAAGAAAAAAAAGGTGCTATAAAATACTAGAGCTAAAAAGTGTAAGTTCTGCACCATCCCAAGTCTACCTCAAGTAGCTAAGCTTCTTCAAGAACTGGCTATGATAGCAATTTTTAAACATACACCAGATAATGGGAAGGGGGAGGGGTGAATCAGCATAAACCAAACTATCACTTAATTAATAAACTATCTTGAATATTCACCTCATAACAAATTCAAAAAATAATGAACTAAAACAACAACATAACACCTAGATTTTTATACATGAAAAAACCAAACTAGTAAAAACCAAAGTGAGCACTTGCCCACAAAGATAAATCATTGATATATAGTCTTATTACAAAGATAATAGGAGTCCACTTCTATAGACTTGCAACCACATGTTCTCTTCCAATGTAACATTTAATATAGATGGGAGCTCATTGCTCTAGACTTGCAATAGAGGTTCACTGTCAAAGTATCAATATATAGAAAGGAACTTATGCACCGAAGACTTAGTATCCTAGGGAAAAGATAATAAAAATATTCACAAGAGATAAAGACTAATTCTCTTGATAATGTAGCTATCCTTCAGAACTTTCCCAACTTCACTAACACACTGTCTATGCCTTTGCTTCTCTTCTAAAGTGTGAAATATCTATCACACAAACTAAATTCCTCTCTTGAAAAATTATAATTGTGGATCTTTACTTTCTAATGCACAACACTTTTACCTCTTTCTAAAGCACATACTATACATTTATACAAGATAAGCCATAAGAATTACAATAATTTTGGCCATGCAAAAATAAAATTAAAAGATAATTACAAGTTGACCATGACCACAAAAAAATACAATAAGGTTCATGGTAAGAGCACCAGGACCAAAACATAGGTCACACATAACATGAACCTATCTAGGTAAGATATAAACATTAAATACAATATAAGTCACACATAATATGAACCCATTCGGATAAAAGATAAACATTAAATGCAATAGAAAAACTAAAAAAAATCAAGCATGATCTACTCCAGGAGAACAAAGGACCATGAACACGTTACACATAACCCAATATCGGATCTATAATTATTGAAACAATTTTCAAAGTCATCTAAAATGTGTAGCATCTCATTTACCGAAGAACTATATCACTTCCTAGATCTATTCGCATCGCCACATACTATGGTGAGATACATTCTCCATGTCATATATTATTTCACTTGCTATCTATCCACATAGAAAGCCATGAGAACACAAACTTATCATAACTTCAACACTTTGTAAAATAGTTTCTAGATCACTAGGAAGCACCACAACCAAGACCAAAAGTTGAATACAAAATCAATCACATGTACACATATTCAACCATAATTTCTATAGCAAAAACCTTTTAGAAAATATAATTAAGTAAATATCATCTTTAACTATATATCTTTGTCACTAAATAACCAACTTTTGGATCTTAGAATATAACACTAAAGCACTAACAAACATTATTCTATCATGGTCACATGATCTCTATAATATATACTTGTCTTCCACTATTTTGTAACACTATCATATTCAACACACAACCTTCTTCCAAATTATCTTTCTTCTTCTAGACTTATACAGACAACCACATATACCTAAACCTACTTTCAACAAATACCTATAGAGAGAAGAGTGTTTGGAAAAAAATGGCAAACACCTCTATACCACAATGTTTGACATCAATGAAAACCAAATAATAACTAAAAAAAAATATGTTTCCAACAAATGTATCATCCATAAATGAATTCATCAAAGAGGAAACATCACAACCACTTTTAAGGTTGGACCAAAATGAAATATCTAGAAAATTATTAAAGCATATTAGTGGGTCGCCTAAAGACATTCTCCGATGTATATGGAAGAATAAAAAGAATAAAACACAATTAAAGAACCTGTTTCAATCTCTTAAATTTTCCTCCAATGAAAATCTGTTGAGTCTGCTAGAGACCAATACTGGGAATAATATTACAATTGAAATAACATATCTTCACTTGTAGAGAAAATTAACATAAGATAGCTGAACTAGAACACTGCTTAAACTTTAGAAAAACTTCCAAAAAATCATACAACCAAAAATACCAATGAAAAATATTCTTCAAACCTATTTTGATTATTCCTAATAGCTATCCTTCATGTCAGTAAAAAAAAAATACAAACTTCTTCCTCTGAACTTTTGTGGACTTGAAAATATGATAGTGAAATATTCATAAACTTACATTACAACACTAAAACTAAATATCAAGTAATAATCATTGACTCAATAGATTGACAATTTTCATTATGTCACTTGTGATAATGATGTTAATTGTCCATTTTTATTATCAATGAGGATTCCCGACCGAACTAAAGCTACCTACAATTTGAGATCTTAACCCCTAATTTGACAACATAGGGAAAAATCAGCCTCCCATGATGGTTATGTAAGGCACCTCCGCACCCACTTGCCAAAGGTTTCCTTGAGAAGAACCATAAGGATTAAGGTTAATCCAATCATGGATATGGGGTGACAAAATAATTTATTTTCTCCCCATATTTTTTTATATCAATATTACACAAAACATCTTTTTTTTGTTAATCTCTATTAATTTTAGTTTTAAAATTAGTTGGCTTTCTTTTCAGATTTTTGAAGTCGCATACTTTAATATTTTCTTTTATGGTATTACCAATAGTACCCACTAACACATGGTATAGTCTCTTTTTATTCTTAAAGATATTACTATTTTCCTCCTTACAAATCCCCCATCCCAAGTGGACCTAAACCATCCACCATAGTTCGTTAATAATAGGATGAGAAAAGTGTCAAAACAAACTCTCAAACATGCATTTTATGTCTTTTGGCCACCCGCATGACACAAGGAAATAAGAAATCAATTTTTTTTCCATTATTTCAATTAAAATATAAAACGAATTACTACTGAGAAATATATTATTCAAGTCGTTTTCACATAGTAGGCATTTATTAACCAATTGCACACCACCTTTCTTGAGATTATCAATTATGATGATTTTTCCATGGTAGATTGTCTACTAGATAAAATGGATGTTGAGAATGACATCGGGAATTTATAGTCTACTTCAATTGGAAGTGTGAGGACTAATTAGTTAAACCATATTAAATGCATCATTCACAAAATAGCCTCTATTAAACTTGAATCAAGCAAGATCAAAACATCCTTACAGAGGTTTCTGAAGCATTTAGAGTTGGACTGATAAATCATATGGAACTTTCATAATTGAAAAAAAATTGGAGTCAACCTAAATTTGAATAATTTTCCACTTTGCAAAAATATTAGAGGAGGCTTAGTGATCCTCCTCTACTATATTTATTCTTCTCTCAAGTTTAGTTTTACCACATATCAGATCGGATGCCTCTTTAAGGCAACACTAAAAATCTAATTATCCTACCAAAATATAAAATTTTCACCATTTCCAATGAGACATCTCACTCCTCAAGAAATATTATCTGTAGTTTTCGCAAAATTATCCAACTATTGAAACATCTAGGTTGTTAATGGTCTTGAATAAAGGCTTTAACATATCTCCCATTTAGGCATCTACTTTTCATTATGTTAGTGCAATCCAATTTTTAATTAATAAGGATCCAATTTATTTAAAAGGTAGAGATTTACTCATGAGACTAGATTTTCTAACCGCCTACCCTCCAGTAGTTTTGTTCTTACAAAATATGAATTTAGTAAAGACATCCTATTTTTCCTTTCTATATCTCATAACAATAACGATAACGATAACGATAACGATAACGATAACGATAACTAGAGAGAGGCTGTCTCCTCTTTAAACATCGATATTTCTAAACTTCTCTCGGGGCTCCCTAAGCGTCTCTTTAAAGCAATTTCTATCAAATTGCCCACGCGCCTTGTTTACACTTTTCAAAATGTCTCAAATTAGAGGAAAGATGAAAATCACTATGAAAACGAAGAGGAAAGAGAAGATTCCTCGGCGGAAACTACTCCTACGCGCGACAAACTGGCAATTCCCTCAGTCTCTGATTTATAATCAGCAGGAGTTAAATTCCTTCCAACCGACGGAGATCTCAACACTATTCGCTTCGACCCGGCTACCCCGACTCTTTATCTTCCCAAATTTTTGATGGATTCCAACATAGAAGTAGTTCTCAGAAATCTAGTGGCGTTTGAAGCATCTACGGTGCCTGGTAGGTTAATATTCACTTGCTACACTGATTTCATGAACGACATCATCGACATAGAAGATGATGTTCGGCTGCTGAAAAAGAGCGGCATCATCGACTATCACCTGGCAGACGACGCAAAAGTGGCAAGCCTGTGGAACGGAATGGGTAAATGTGTGAAATTGACAGAAGTTAAATATTTTTACCAAGTTATATCAGACGTCAATAAATACTATAACATGAGACGGAGCGTTGCTGTGAAGAAGTACATAAACCAGTACATATTTAGATCGTGGAAGCTTCTGACTGTTTTAACCACAGGCATACTTGTGCTTGTGACTTGCTTACAAGGCTTTTCTTCTGCCTATGACTGTAAACGTTTGCAGAGCAACACTAGTTATTTTTAGGGCTTAAAGCTAATGGGACTGGTTTAACTCAAAAACCCGGTTTCCAATCTCGTGGTCCCTTTTTATCCCTTTTCTATACAGACGTCCATTTAACATGGATGGACACAACAGCTCAAAGTGTCCATATTCAAGAAGATCATAAACTATGTTACTAAATTGGTAGAAGGGAAGCCACAAATGGAAATCAATTCATTAAAAGAGTTTTCCCCATTGCCACTGTTTTCCCATTCAAATTTCATGATGGAATAAATTATGGATTGAGACCAGAGAGTTCTATGGAATTATCTCATTAACTAATATAAAAGGGAAAACTAAATTGATTGATTTATTAGGGAAGACAATAATTTCTGGTGAGCAAAAACAACGTGCAATCAATAATTAGTATATGAGAGGAAAAATCCTTTCTTGAAATGAGATTTGGTTGGTTTCAAAAAGTCTATAGGGTGCATCTTAATGTTTTTTATTAGGTTAACAGGGATTGAAAGGGTTCTGATCCCTTTTACATTGAAATATTAAGCATTCAACTTAGTATAATAGAAAGCAACAACCAACACAACAAATATAGAGCCAGAACAGACAAAGTTGCGCAAGCAAAGTACTGCAGAGGGTTTTTTAAAGGAACCCAAAACCTTCGAGGGTTCTCATAAGAACTCACATCCTTCAAGGTTTTCAAAAGAACCTTAACCTTCAAGGGTTATCAAAAGGACCCTAAACCCTCACAACCAAACTATTTAGAAGGAAACAAACAAGGATGGAAACCTAACCATGCTACCTCTGATTCTGCTATTAAACCAAACATCAGATAAGAGGGAACTTTTCAAAGTTCCCCAAAACATCACTATGGGTTTTGAATTGACACCTTGGACCTTATATTTGTATCTCACAAGTAATTTACAGATCATCTCCTCAACTACATAACTCCTGAACTGTTTTGTAACAGACGATCCCACCTCAATATGATCAATATATAAGAACATAGTCAGAGAAGAAAACCAAATAAAATTGAACCTTGAATCCATCCAAGAGCATTTGAGAGAGTAAAACATAGAGAAACTATCAACCTCCCTCCCCAAATAGATGCTCGACTCAGCAAGAGAAATCTTGACCTCATTAAGGGAAAAGAGAAAGAGAAATAAAAACACAATGCATCAATCCCACAGCCAATTCCTGAGAAAAAACCACACCTCTATAGGGGTAGGCTTCACCACCATAGAAGCCATACAAGAAGTATCCCATAATAAGTAAATTTCATTTTGGAAACTCATCACACATTACCCCCAAACATTGGTTCCGACAACATTAGAGACCAATATTTGAAGGTTCTCCACCCAATCCAATTTAGAAGCATCCATTGCAACAAGAAAGGGGCCAACAACCACCAGAAAAGAAGTGGAAGAACCTAACCAAGTACTCGAGTGAAGAAACATTTTAAATGGCTTCAACATCAGCCACCATTCACAGATCACAAGAAGTATATACCCCCCAAGAAATTTTCTAGTGTATTCACCAAAAATTCACGATTAGGGAATAGAAACCCCCTCTATAGGAAGAGGGAAAGCCCACAAAAGAGGGAGAAAACCAAAACCCTTATCCTTCCAAAACATCAAAAATATATGATATGACAACCACCATTCTATGGGCAACAAAAAGCTAAAGCAAACTGGCAACTAGTACTGCAAAAAAAAAGGAGAGATGGAAAAACCCAAGGCCATAAAGAATCCTAGATTCACCATCATTCCCTCTATGTCTCTCTTCAACACCTTTCAAACTCTTAACCCTGCAAACTACTCTCCATAGAAGGAAAATGACAAATATCACAAAAGGGAAATATGTCCAACCGCAAAGCAAGCCTTGAAAAAATCACAACCCATACAAAGAGGAGTAGAAAAAGCACCTCTCATTCCCTTGCCACCACATTAGTACATAGTGGCAACCAAAACCCCAACTGGGCTAGGAGATGGACTCAACCACTCATCCTTAAGAACACTAGCCAAGCATTCTATACCCAGGCCACTCACCCAAAACAAAAGTGACACCTAGACCATGACAAGGACAAACAAACCATCACAATACCCACAAAAAATATCATCATCCAAATTCCATCAATCGTATTATTTCAAAAAAATGATCTTTGCATAGGCCTGACCAAAGAAAATGACAAAGAGAAAATGCTCAAAGGTAGAAAAAGAAGAAGAGGAATGAAATCCTAATAAAGACTAGAGATCTCCTTCCACAAACTAGAAGACACCTCGCACAAAGGAGGTACCAAAATCATTAGTTCTTCCATTAAAAATGAGAAAAGGGGTCAAGAAAATGAAACCATGATAGTCTCACCACCAAAGAGAGAAGCCATAGCCCACCAAACCCTCACCATTTTTTGGATTAGTAGTCGACATAAATATAATAATAACATACAAATATAATAAATAATGCAAAGGAATAAAGCACACATATGTAGAACAAGAAGACACAGATTTAATGTGGTTCACCCAATCTGGGACTACGTCCACCAAACAGAGAGTCCAATCTTATTATACAATAATTTCAATAGTTTACAACCAGGGACTCCTTACAGCTTAATACCACTAAAAATGCTACAATACATCTTCACTCTAACCAGCCATAACCCTAACACTATTTTTATTATAAGAAAACCCTATCCCTATAACTTGCTTGATGGGTGAACCTAGGGAAATGTTTGATGAGTCAAACTAGGGAGTTGTTTGATGAGTCAACCCAAAAAATGCTAGATGAGTTGCATAAAAGTGTACAGTACTTGCCTAGTCAGGCAACATAGATAAATAATCTCCCAGTTGGAGACTACTTAGTCAATTTCAAATGACTAGGCAAAGTTGTACTGACAGATTTTGCATTCTCCATGGAGAATCTTTGCAACACCTTTACAACATAATCATCTTGAGATAGAGTCAACTTTTTTATTTTTCCTATCTCTACAAATTTTTATACCAAGGATTTGTTTTTCTATCTCCAAATTATTCATAGAAAATGATATTGCAAACTATTAGTTTAACTCTCATATGTGATCCATGATAGACCCATCTACACGCATGTCATCAACATATAAAAAGAAAATAATGTAGCTGTCATTATCTAACCTCTTAAAATAAACATAATGGTCAGAATTACACTTATTAAAACCATTCTCAACAATAAAACTATCAATTTCTTAGTACCATTGTCAGGGTGCTTTTTTCAAGACATATAAACTCTTCTTTAATATTCACACTAACTTCTCCTTATGTGTGACCTCAAATCCTTTGGGTTGTTCCATATATATATCCTCCTCAAAATCAACATGGAGAAAGGCATTTTTCACATCAAGTTGTTCCAGATGCAAAGCTTCAGCAACTGCAATACTTAAAATAGTACGAATAGAAGTCATTTTTACAATAGGACAAAACATCTCATCAAAATAAATGCATGTTTTATTTTCAAATCCCTTAACAAATAACCTTGATTGAATCTTTTCTTACGTCTACCCTCCTCTTTCAGAATGTAAATGCATTTGTTCTGTATAGCTTTTTTACCTGCAGGCAACTTGCATAATTTCCAGGTCTGATTTTTCAACAAGGAGTCCATTTATTCTATCATTCCAACCTCCCACTGAACCTTTGTATCCAACTACATAGCTTCATCATAACATTATAGTTCACCAACATCACTATATAAAATAGAATACAAAGATGGAGAAAACCTGTCAGGAGGTCTGCTTAACCATAAAGATCATCTAACATTCACTGAAGTTGGTGGTATGTGTTGTTGTTTTTTTGTGGATCATGAGGAACCACTAGAATATCATCTTTAAGAGTATCATCCAGCACTACATAATAATTTTATTTCTTCTCATCCTACCACAACTGATCTTTCTACACCACTTTCTCATTGAATATGACATCCTTTCTTCTCACAATTTTATAATTCTCAAAATCCTAGAGTCTATAACCTAACTCATCAATGCCATAACTAAAAAATATACATTATTTTATTTAGCTTCCATCTTAGTTCTATTTTGAGAGTCTATATGAGAAATTTTTTCACAACCGGAGGTTCTAAGAAAAGAATAACTTACCATCTTATAGGTGTCCATGCCTCCTATGCAATACCACAACCCAAAGGAGTAGATGGACCACTATTAATTAAATAAAAAATAGTGTTTACAATATATTCCTACTTGGTGCCTATGTTACAAAACTTGCATCGATGACCATGTTTTAAAGTTGTGAAAAGATCATAATCTCAGTTGTTGAAGTGTTTGGCACCAGAGGAGTTAGCCTTTGAAATCATTTTTTATTTTTTATTTTTTAAATCTTTCTGCAAGTTTTTAGTATGGTGGAGTGTTCTCAAACTTGCAGGGGAGTGGCTCGAGGTCTTCTTGGGCCGTGATCAGTCTTAATGGTGTCTTTTAGTGGCTAGGGATGTTCTTTGTGGGTCTGAACACATTTACTACAACATGGTTATGTTATGGATCTTTGTTTACTTTCTTTTTGGGATGTCTCTGCCCATGCTTTGTTTGTTCTGCATTAATGAGATATATCATTTCTCTGTAGCTTGGCAAGTGGTTTGTTAGGACATATCTTTTTAGTGATCTTTTGGAGAAAGATCAACTTACGAGATAGGATTGTATTGATTTCATGGAGGGACAGTTTTTGAGAACCCTATCCTAGAGTTTCATCCTTCTACTTAAGGCTTTCCTTTCTCTATTTTAGAGGTTCCAAAATTATTTGTCCTAGGGATATATCAGATTTGTTTAGACTTTTTTCAAGAGAAGATATAAATTTCATTGATTTTTTGCACTTTATTGAATGGTGTTATCTTCAAGCAGATAGTTGAAAACCATGATTCATCAAACTTAATACAAGTTTTCTAAGTTTTAAGTCTCTCCTTGCTATCTCCATATGAGTTTTGAATCTTCTGATTCATTGCATTGAGTTTGTTAATGTATATGTTTTTTTCCATAAGATTTGATCTAGGATGAAATGAAATATACTATGGAAATGATATAAACTCATTTTGTTCGTCTACATAAGGATCCTATAAGAAGTGTGTAATCTGAGTTGCTTGTATTTATGGCTATGAATCTTTGCCAATAGGTGGGTTTCTATTTTCTTCTCTGCATTGAGGGATTGCCCAATCGATAAGGCACTGATCATGAACTAGTAAATCTTTTATTGGTACATGTCTGATAGAGTTTGGCTATATTCTACAAATTTATATCAAAACCATTACTAAGTTCTTTCATACCCTATGGTTTTTTTTGTAGGTCCTACATGGTAATAGAGAGTTACTGAATGTCAGGTTAGTATTCAAAAATTTCTTACCATCATCTATTATTGTAATCCAGAGTTAATAAGATTTGTAAAGATTTGTATGTTATCTGGATTAGGTGAACCCACCTTGGTTTTGCAGAACTAGAAGTGTAGAGGCCAGTCTTGTCCCTATACTTGGTCCAGTTTCCTTTCAAAGCTTCTATACTTGGAGCTAACCACTCCTAACATCATTCTCAAGGCATATTGGTGTCTTTAGATAGCATTAAAATTTTCAAACACCAATACGACTGGCACGTAATCTCGGGATAAAAGTCAAAGTCATGGAATATTTGGAGTTTTCACGTGCACCATAGATCTTTCTCTATCTTGGTCTTGATTGTGAGGTTGGTGGGTGATCGCTAGATGAAGGTGATCTCAGTCTTTTTATTTGGAGATTTAGTGAGGGCCGTAGATATTGATCTTTTCTTGGTTTCATCTAACATCGTACGCATGACCTCTAGATGTTACCTAGGTCAAAGTTTTTACCTAGCGACTTGGAGACTTAGTTAGTCGCACAATCTCTAGATATACGTAGAGTAAAGACTTGGTTTACTATTTTGCTTGGTCGCGACATCTTTGAATTCACTTGAGGTTAAGTTAAGGATCTTGAGATTAAGCATGAATCATTGATCAGGTTCCTTTTAAGTTATGTTCGTGTGGCTGGCGTGTAATATTTTGAATAATTGATCAAGTACAAGAAGATTGCAAGACTTGGTGAGGATTGTATATCAGGATCAAGATGAGTGGCTGACACTTAATCTTGAAATGAATTGATGATGTTATGATATGTCTAGAAACCTAGCATAGATCATAGATCTTGTTTTGATCATGTTCTTGGCGTGATATCTCCCAACAAACTCAAGAGTTAAGTTTTTATATCGCAACTTGGAGATCTCTTCAATCACGTGATCTCATAATATAATCATGGTCAAGGCAAGGTTACTTTACCTATTTGGTCACTAAATCTCTGAATGCAAGGGGATTAAATGAAATCTATTAAGATTAAGCAAGAACCATTAATGTAAATTAGGATCTAGGGCTGGGATGTAATCTCGGGAGGATTTGATGAGTTACAAGTATATTGTGAGATTAAGCCAGGACCGTTGATCATGTTTTAATCTTGTGGCTTGCACAAGATCTCTAAATAAAATCTGGGGTTAAGATATGTTCTGGCGACCTAGATATTTCCTTTAGTCGCATGATCTCCAAATTTATTCTTGACTCAGGTAAAGTTAAGGCCGACTAATGAATTGGTCAAGTATAGATATATCTCAAGATTCAATGCAGGTCGTCGATGCAGCAAAGATATTGTCGATGATGTTAAATCTCTAAATAAAATAGAGGCTGTGAAAAGTATTCGGAGACTTAGATATTTACAGAGTCACTAAATTTCTAGATAGAGCTCGGGTCAAAGTAAAGACAAGTTGAGTTTGAAGATACGAAATCTGGACCACTAATACAATAAAGATCTTGTGATTTTCACTAGATAGATGTATAAATTTGTGTAAGGGATTTTCATTCGGTGATTACCCGAGGATCGTTGATTTGATCTTGATCTTATGGTTGTCTCATTCTCTCACAATATAACCAGAGTTAGGGAAAATATCAAGTGACTTGGAGATGCAAAGGAATTCAGTACTTGAGATTAAAGATGAGTCAAAGGCTAGTTAAGTACCACAGGTTAGAGGACAACCAGATTTCTCAGAGCAAGTAGTAAAGCACCATGTGGAAGTCAATGAGACCAAGGTTTCTTATTTATGACGAAGTAAAGCCATTGTAAGTTGATTCTCATCTGACAACAGGCATACAACCTCAAAGATAAAGTGATTGTGATCTACTCATTGAGGCATTGTGCCTTGCTGCCATGTGTCCAATCAAATTTTGAGCCTCGGTAACTTAAGAGGATCTACGCATATGTTTTAAAGTTATGCAACGACTTGATCCTGACTGTCCAAATTATTGTTTGTGCCACCTATGACTATTATAACTTTAATTTGAATTTTTAAATATCTTCAACTTAGAGGGTTTCATGGCGGTCGACAAATATTTGACCTCAGAGCTATAAATGTTGGAATATGATCTTATGGATTGATTCTGAACAACTATTAAAGACTAGAAGGATACAAATCTGATATACTAATATGCATTGAAAATGAGAGTTGACAAATAAGGGTTTTATAATAAAAGGATAAATGTATATAGAAACACCCTTTAATTTTTACAGTTATGTGAGCTACTTTAAGAGTCATGCCTTGGGAATTCTTCAACTTCAGGGTACTCCACTCAAATTCATGGATTAGTGAAAATTGATTGCTGATTTGATTTGTACAGATTGAAGAGAAGAGATAGGGTTTCAACTTGACAAGAGAATTAAATGCTTGACATGATTCATTGTAAACCCTAACCCTAAATAGTTTGAAGCTCATAGAATTCTTGTTCCTATAAAAGAATGTTCAAGACCATTTAATAGGGGCTGGAGAAATGGGAAAGTAGAAGGCACTATGCTTATACTTCTTTCTAGTCTAGGATATAGAAGATGTATTTCATTGTATTGAGATAGAATATAAATCTTATGATGTTTTCATATTATTGAACTGTGTATTTCCTTGTCATATTTTTGTAGGAGCAAGACTTCATCATACTTAATATAAGTCTCTCCTTTATGATATCTTTGTGAGTTATACATATGTGCATTCCACAAGTCTTCGATCTTGGATTAAATTAAAATGCTTTGGATATTACATTGATTCTATTTTTTTATCTACTAAGGATCTTGTAGTGTGTGATCCGAGATATTTATGTTTATGGCCTTGAATCTTTACCAATAGGTTTTTATAGTTGCAGTATTGTATTTAGGAATTTAGCTAATGGATAAGGCACTGATCTAAAGAAAATTATATTCTTTAGAGGTCTAAGTCTGATTGTCTTGGCTATGTTTTGTCCCACAAATTTAAATCAAACTTATTACCAAATTTATTTACATTTACAGTTGTTCTTATTATCCCACACATGGTAATGGAGAGTCAATGAATGCTAGGTTGGTATTAAGTACATACTTACCACCTATCTATTGTTCAAATCCAGAAGTAAAAGGTGTTATAAAAAATTGAGTTTAGTATGGATTAGGTATACTCACCTTGGTTTTACAGAGCCAGAAGTGCAGAGGGAAGACTTGTCCCTATAGTTGGTCCAGTTGTCTTGCAAAGATTTCATGCTTGAAGCTAACCATTCATAACATCACTCTCAAGACATATTGGTATCTTTAAATAGCATAAACATTTTCAAACACCAACAAGATGGTGACTCTACTAGGGAAGAGAAGAAAAAGTGACCAGTAAGTATAAGTGAGTTGTATCCTTGTCTTGCTAAGTCAATCGCAGAGTTTGTTTATAGAGTCATGGTTTGCAAAGAGATATTCCTCATAATTATAGGAGTGAGTATTTTATGCTTCTCTTTCATCGCAAAGTGCCTGAAAGTCCTAGTTGTGAAATTAATATAAACACTATCTCACATATGGTGAGTGACGACTCTGATTTCTCTAATTTGCACCAATGTGCATGTTTGAAGAAAGACTGCAAAGAAGAGTTGGACTTGCAGTGAAGAGGCAGCAGATAATAAGACTGTTGTGACTATGAGAATAGTTAAGAGAGGAATCAATAAGATACCCTATATTGGGATGTGTTGCAAGTTGCAGATTTAAAGAAGGTCAGAGTTGGGAAAGAGACCTCAGCTATTTCATTCTTTCCTCTGTAAAGAGGTGGGAGCTCTACCAAGTTTTGAAGGTGATTTGAAGGTCTTTCAAATAAAATACTTTGCATCAACTTCATCATATTCCAGGTATTTTAATTTTTCATTGGATAAATTCTTTTGTTCCATGAAAATCAGTTATAAATTTTCCCTATTAAGTGGTTAGCACTAATTGAGAGGGAAGAGAGAGGCAATTTGTAATTTTCCTTCCTACTAAGATGTCAGAACTATATAGAGGTAGGTTTTTAAGTGGCTATAAATTTTGAAGGTATCCCTGGATACCCAAATCTTTTTCCATCAGAAGTTAGGGATTGCTTGCCTAAGTTCACTAGTATGGGTGAAAAATCAGCTAAGAAACATACATAGAGAAGTTTGATGACTTAATAAATGGTCATGACATCACACATGAGGATGTACTAATGAGACCTTTTTTCTATATCTATAGTTGATTATGCTAGGGATTGGTTTAAAGGATTACCTCATGGTTCAATAAGATCTATGGATGCACTGGAAGATTGTTTAATTAAGAAGTATGGTGTCATAAAGGATAATGTTTCTTCTACTGTATCCAGTTCTGAAGAGCCTTTTCCAGATTTTGATGATGAAATAGATCTTAAGGAGGTACAAAGATTTGAAAATCAAGTCATTTTGGGGTTACAACATGAGAGACTTAAAAAATAAAAGGAAGATATGATTAGGCTTGATAAATTAAGATGATAACTGCTGAACCAAATAGCAATAAATGATGTTGAGGAACAACCTATGAAGGCTGAGGAGGAAGCTATAAGTTATTTAAGGAAAAAGCTAGTAAAGAGGAAGGATGAATTGATATAGTTGTGTTATGAAAGGTTTTCTAAGGCATATGATGAGCTCCCGAGAGATGTTAAGGAGTTTCTAGAGTCTACATATATTGAATTATTTTTGGGACTTTTGTTTTCCTAAATCAACTCATTGGCCAGGGTCCTTGATAGAGGCACTTAGTGAACATACCAGGAAGAAGATATAATCATTTCATATTTTTAAATATGATATTATTTTAGTCATGTTGATAATAAAGATAGTGAGCATCAATATTTTGAAGATGAACTTATAGTTGACAGTGTTCCTACATAGACTGTAGTTGTTTCTTCTCAAAATAATGATGTAGATGTCTTATTTCATCTTGAGGAAACCATATGTAATGAACAAGAGGATCACTCTGATGAAGCGGTAAGTTGTAGTGGTAATTTTTTTGATGATAGTGAGGTCAATCCTAAAATTTCAAACCAAGATGTTGATATTGAAGATCCTAAATTTGAGGTTTCACATAGGGTTGTACATAGTAGTGATGTTATTGAGAATGAGGAAAACCAAGATGATAGAGATGTGCCTAGTATTGATGCTATTTCTTGTGATTATGAAAGTAATGATACTTCTCAATATGAAATAGAAGATGTGTGTAGTCAGCATGATAATACTAATTTGGTAAATGAAGATGTTGATTGTGAGTGTGTATTAGAGGTGAGTGTAAATGATTAAAATGGTTCATTTACTATTGAATAAGTCTCAGATTTATTGTCTAATGAATATCTTATATTTTTAGGGAAGGATAACTTTGAATCGCTAAACCCCACGCACATTCAGTTTCACAAGGAATGTTTATCAGATGGTCAGGATTTTGATACATGTATTCTCGATTTTCATTGTAATTTTGTCTCACCAGGCTACAATGAAATTGAATGTGATTTTTGAAATGATGAGTGTATCAGTATTTGTTCACATTCAAAAGATGAAGAGACTCTAGATATGATGTTGAGTGCTGACTAGGATAGTTGTGTTGATTATGAATCTTCTTCAAGTTTTAGGTCATTCACAAAACCATTGCAAGATGATCTCGCAGTTACTCAGAATATACAATTTCCTGATGAGTGTGTTGATATGTGCCCTCCCTCCAGTGAAAAATATATTAGTTTGTATAAAAATAATAATTTGCAAGTGAATTCTTTAGGGAATTCTGTTATGGATGTGCAAACCACTAATAAGATGAAGAATGATAATTCTTTTGAAGAGAAGAATATGGATCATGACATGGAGTTTCCATGTTGTGATAATAATGGTGCTAAATCTTGTTCTTATTATATTCCTAATTTTTCCCCTCTTACAGAAGGTCAAAATACTTTGCAGATGATCCCTGATGTCTATGTTGATCATAACTCTGATATTTCTCAGATTGTTGTCCCCTATCCTTTGAAGAATGGGCTAGATCATGTCCCAAGTGATGAGTGTCCTTAATGTTTGCATGAGGCTCAGTATGATGATTACTCCATTGACATGCAACCTATTGATATAATATATCAAATGATGATGACTCCAACTACATGGAAGAGTATGAGTGCTTTTCTCAGCTAGATGGTGTTTCTCGCATATGTGGAAGTTCATTAGGCATTACAAATTATTGCATTGGATCTCAATTTTTTCTAATTGATGACTGTAATGTACATATGCCACATGTTTTTCATATGTTTGATTTTCTTTTTGGCTCTAATGTTGAATATGCTAATCTTTTTTCTAATAAGCAAATGCTATATGATAATGGATCATATTAGACACATGAAAGAAAATATTTCAGTTTTTTTCTAGACCAGGGAGTAGAAAATTTTGTCCTCGATAGGGGAAAACTAGATCAAAAATTGTGTGATGGTGTCAGGCAATTAGATTTGGTTTTATCATTTTCAGATCAGTAAATAAGTGGTAGAGTTGAGTTCTTTTCTGCAACAAGTATGTACACATTTTATTTCTATTTTTTCATGTCTTAGGTTAGTTTCCTACTTTGTCTAGTGGTCTACTTCTCCTATAAATCCTAAATCCTTATCATGCCTACAAGAGGCATGCATCCCTAGATGGATCAACTGTTAGCACTTGCAAAATTTTGCATGGATCCAAGTTTCTTCACCTTGTCTCTATAATTATTCATGTCCTCAGGGCTAAATACCTAAGTCTTGATTGTGTCAAAATTGGATAAACCCCTCAACCCTTAGGACTTTTTCTAAATTCATGTTACTATTCCAAGTCACTTAAGTCAAGTTTTAGGTCATGTGTGCTTTTCTAGGCCTTTATCTCTTAATCTTGTAACCACGACCAAATATTCTTTTTCATTCAGGGATCAAGTGCAGATCATCGATCAAGTCTCTTTAAGTTTTCATCTTATGGCTGGCATGTAATCTAGGAATAAAAGTCAAAGTTATGGAATATTTGGAGATTTTGTGTGAACCGTAGATCTTTCTCTGTCTTGGTCTTTATCATGTGGTTGGCATGTGATCGCTAGAAAAAGGTGATGTAAGCAATTTTTTGGAGATTTTGTGAGGGCTGTAGATCCCATTCTTTTCTTGGTTTCATCTGATGGCTTGCGCATGATCTCCATATGTTACCCAGGTTAATATTTTTATCTAGCAACTTGGAGACTTAGTTATTCATGCAATCTCGAGATTGACCCAGATTCAAGATATGATTTACATTTTTTCTTGGTTGTGAGATCTCTAAATACACCTAAGGTTAAGGTTAAGGATATCAAGATTAAGCCTGAATCATTGATCGGGTTCCTTTTCAATTTTTATCATGTGGCTGGTGTGTAATCTCATGAAGAATTGATCAAGTACAAGAAAATTGTGAGACTTGGCAAGGATTGTAGATCAATATCTAGATGAGTGGCTGACACTTAATCTTGAAATGAATTAATTATTTCATGATATGTCTAGATATCTAGCGCAAACCATAGATCTTGTTTTGATTGTGTGCTTGGTGTGAGATCTCCCAACAAACTCAAGGGTTAGGTTTTTATCTCCTAACTTGGACATCTCTTTAGTCACGTGATCTCATAATATAATCATGGTAAAGGCAAGGTTACTTTTCTTATTTGGTCACTGAATCTCTGAATGCACCTGGGGTTAAATGAAATCTCTCAAGATTAAGTGAGAATAATTGATGCTAATCAGGATCTGGGGCTGGCATGGAATATTGGGAGGATTTGATGAGGTACAATTATATTATGAGATTAAGTGAGGACTGTTGATCATGTTATAATCTTGTGTCTTGTGTGAGATCTATGAATAAACTCTGGGGTTAAGATATGTTCTGAAAACTTAGAGATTTCCTTCAGTCGCGTGATCTCCAAATTGATGCTTGACTCAGGTAAAGTTAAGGTGGACCATACTAGTTTAAATAAGAACTGCCAATGCAATGTTGAATGTGTGGTTTGTATTTTGTCTCGCAATGAATTACTCAAGTACAGATATATCTTGAGATTTAGTGATGGCTGTTGATGAAGGGAAGATCTTGTGGATGATGTTAAATCTCTAAATAAACCAGGGGTTATGAAAAGTATTCAGAGCCTTAGAGATTTACATAGTCACTGAATATCCACATAGAGCTTGGGTCAGAGTAAGGACAAGTTGAGTTTTCAGAGACCAAATCTGGACTATTGATGCAATAAAGATCTTGTGGCTATCGCTAGCTTGCTAGATAAATTTGTGTTAGGCCTTTTGATTTGACGATTATGCAAGGATTGTTGATTTGATATTGATCTTATGGTTGTCTCATAATCTTGCAATATAACCAGAGTTAGGGATGCAAAGGAATTTGGTACCTGAGGTTAAAGATGATTTAAAGGCTAGTTATGTAGCAGAGGTAAAAGGACGATAGGATTTCTCAAACTAAGTAGTAAAGCACCAAATAGAGGTTAGTGGGACCAAGGTTGTTGAGTTATGACTAAGTAAAGGCACTGCAAGTTTATTCTCATCTGACAGCAAGCATAAAACCTTAAAGACAAAGTTATCATGATCTACTCATTGAGGCATTGGGTCTTTCTGCCATGTGTCCAATTAAATTTTGAGCTCGAGTAACGTAAGAGGATATACATATATGTTTTAAAGTTATGCAATGACTTGGTCTCGACCATCCAAATTATTGTCCGTGCCACCTGTGACCGTTATAACTTTAATTTGAATATTTAAATATCTTTGACTCAGAGGGTTTCATGGTGGTCGTCAGATATTTAATCTTAGAGCTATAAATATTGTGATATGATCTTATGGATCAATTATGAATAGTTTTTGAAGACTAGAAGGATATAAATCTGATATAGTGAGATACATTGAAGACCAGAGTTGACAGGTAAGAGTTTTATAATCAAAAGATAAATGTATATGTAACAATGCTTGGTCATTTCTATATTTATGTGAGATACTTTTAGTGTCATTCCTTAGGAATTATTTGACTTAAGGGTACTACACTCACATCTATGGATTAGGGAAAATTGATTGCAGATCACATTTGCACAGATTAAAGAGAAGAGATAGGGTTTCAACTTGACAACAGAATTAAATTCTTGAAATGTTTTTTGTAAACCCTAACCCTAAATGGTTTGAATCTTGTAGCATTCTTGTTCCTATAAAAGAATATTCAAAACCATTTAGTAGGGGCTAGAGAATTGGGAAAGTAGAAGGCACTAGGCTTATACCTTTTTCTAGTCTAGGATATAACAGATGTATTTCAGATTGTATTGAGATAGAATATAAAGCTTATGATCTTTTTCATATTATTGAACTGTGTATTTCCTTTTCATATTTTTGCAGAAGCAAGACTTCATCATACTTAATATAAGTATTCTCATGTTTTAAGTGTCTCCTTTGTGATATCTCTTTGATTTGTGAGTTTTCTGGCTTACTGTATAAGTCTTACTTATACATATGTTTATTCCACGAGTCTTTGATCTTGGATCAAATTAAAATGCTTTGGATATTACATTGATTCTATCTGGTTATCTACTAAGGATCTTGTAGTGTGTGATCTGAGATATTTATGTTTATGGATTTGAATCTTTACCAATTAGGTTGTTTCTGTTGCAGTATTGTATTTAGGAATTTACCCAATGGATAAGGTACTGATCTAAAGTAAAGTATATTCTTTGGAGGTATAAGTCTAAGTGGTTTGGCTATGTTCTATGCCTTAAATTTAAATAAAACTCATAACAAAAGTTCTTTACATTTACAGTTGTTATTTTTATCCCACCCATGGCAGTGAAGAGTTAATGAATGCTAGGTTGGCATTTAGTACTTAATTTGCATCTATCTATTTCTCAAATCTAGAAGTAAAAGGTGTTGTAAAGAATTGATTTTAGTCTAGATTAGGTATACCCACCTTGGTTTTGAAGACCCAGAAGTACAGAGGGCAGTCTTGTCCCTATAGTTTGTCCAATTGTCTTGCAAAGATATCATACTTGGAGCTAACCACTCCTAACATCAATCTCAAGACATATTGGTAGCTTTAAATAGCATAAATGTTTTCAAACACCAACAAATCCTAGGATTGGAAAGCTATACCTTATGGTGATCCTATTTATTTCCTTAGAATCAGTGCACAAAATCTACTTACCTCCTTTTTTTGATGCCAAAACTACTTGAACTGCACAAGGACTTATGATCTTCTTTATAAGCCCTTGGTAAAGTAACTCCTACACTTGTCTAGCTATCTCCTTATTATGCTCTAGGGTCATCTTGTAGCCTGCCTTATTTTCCAATGATGCATCAGGAATGAATTCAATTTGGTTACTTATTGGTCTCTGAGGTGGCAAGGCTGGTGGTGACCCATCACTAACAATGTCTTTAAATAGTCCCAAATTCCTTGTATTTCCTTGGGCAAAGGTGCTTGTGCCTCTATCTTTTCCTCTCTAGGATTCATCATGACTTAATAGGTCTCCTCATCTTCATCTTCTCTCTTAAGAAATTGTAGTAATTCCTTTCCTCTTACTACCAACTCATTAGGACTGTTCTTCACTCCTTTTTCTACCAAAGATTAAAATTTATATGTCCCTCCGTCCTTTTGAAAAGAATAAGCATTATTTTCTCCATCATGCATTGCCTTCTTATAAAACTTCCATATTCTTCCCAATAGAAGATGGAAAGTATCCATGGGCAGGATATCACAAAGTATCTTGTCACTATAGCCTCCAATTGAAAATTTAATCCAAGCTTACTTATTTACAAGGACATGTTGTTCTTTTTTTAACCATACCACCCTATAAGGATGGTCACGAGGTATCTTAGTCACCGCTAGTTTATTCACTGCTTCTTTAGAGATGATATTTTCAGTTGACCCCGAGTCAATGATTAGTCTACATTATTTTCAAAGAATATTTCACTTCACTTTAATAATTGACCTCCTTTTCTTAGGTTCCTCTCTAACTATTTCCTTGATTAGGACTCTTCTTATCATTAAATTTTATCCACTCTCTGTGTCAAGATTGATCTCAAGAGACTTAACATTGCCAACATCCTTGTGCACATAGTTAACTCTTTTCTTTGATTGAAATGATGTGTATTTGTTAGGACAGCTATAGGGAGGGTTCCCAAACTGGTTACAATTAAATAATTTTGTGTTTGGAAAGGAACCTCTCTTGGTTCCTCCACCAAATCTTCCTCTAACACCACTATTAGGACCTCTTCCTCATCTATAGCTACCTCTAGTGCTAGTTTCTTGGCTATGCTTTATCATTTTTGTCTCCCCTTGGGATCTTGAGTCATTACTCCTACCACCATAACTACCTCTATGACCTCTAGATTCTCCACCTCTTCCTTTCTCTTTGTTATTGGCTTCATACTTTTTCTTACTCTTCTCCTCAACTGTCAGAGATAGTTGATAACACTTCTACATAGTGGAAGGTGTCAAGAGACTTATTTCCTCTTGGATAATCCACCTTAATCAATTTAGGTACCAAGCCACTTTTATACTTTCATCCTCTGTCACCTTAGGCCTTAGGCATAATTTGTAAAACTCCTCTATATAGGCACTCACCTCTTAATATTTTTTTCTTAGGAAGAACTTATGAATTTTTATCTCATATTCCTATGGTATATAGGTATCCCTTATCTTTGTAACCATCCCTTTCCAATTTGAGATCTGGTTCTTTCCTTCCTTCAGTATTTCATTTTACAAAGACTTCCACTATGTGAGAGCAATCCCTCTCAATCTTGTTTTGGCCACTTTTACCTTTTGAGCATCTGTCACACTTTCACATTCAAAGTGGTTCTCTAAACCCTCTATCCACTCCATGACCACCTCTATTTCCATGTTAATACTGAATAAGGGTACACCTCCTATTGACTTTCCACTCATGGCTTTTAGAGCCCTAAGGAATGGCTCCTCTCATAGTATTGCATTAGGCTCTAGCATTGCATCTTCTTCCAGGCCACTCACTTTCTTTTTTCATTTTGTCTACATCACCTTCTCAGTTAGTTATTATATCCTATCTTGCACTTCATCAAGATTAGTTGTCATGTCTACAAGTCTTTTTCTTAGGGTTATATTCTCCTCCTCAGGTTAATCCATATTCATATCCAAATCTGCATTTGTCACCATGGTTGATTCACCCTATGATTTAAGGTCACTCATATACCTTCTAGCCCAAATCTTTCAAAGCTTTGATACCAATATGTTAGGGATTTTATTTCATAGTGGAAGATCGAATCACTCCTAGGCCTCTTATTAGACCCTATAGGTCTTCTTTACCAACCCTAATCTAAAGGTTCAAGACTTGGTTCACTTACCATTGTCTTCAAATAACGTCACTACCAGTAAGAAATCAATCATCACTGAACCTACAAGTGTAGATTCCACCAAAACCACTCACACACCTCTCAAACACTTACATGGTAGGTATCACACTTTGTTATACATAAATACTTCATTCTTGAAGACTCAAAGCCATAGCTCATCCATACATCCATGCAATTCCTCTTTTTTAAGAGTAGGCCTAGTGGTTCCTTGTAGCTTTAACGAGGATCCTAAATCAGATTAACTCCCAAAATTCACAAAGAATCCCCAAAAATAATCTTGGATCCATGTATCCTTTTAGGAAACACAAAGGACTTTTAGGGTTAGGGGTCCTCAAGCCATCTGTACTATCCTTTAAAGCCATTAGGGACCAAGTCCTTAAAAGTAGGGCTATTAGGCCTAATTGTAGTTAATCTTCACAAAACATGATGAAATTGATTCATCGGCCTTGACCAATGATCACAGATTCTTTTCACCTTTCTATGATCATCCTCCATACATTGGATCCCTACATTTAATCTTACCCTACAAATGAAACACTTTTCTTCTCAATTGACCGTAGCCGGGCTATAGCCAAGCTTGCCTAGGGAAAGAGCTCAAAATTCATCATTGTCACTTCTAACCCTAAAATAAAAAGGAAACTACTGAACAATGAACCCTCTATCATTTCTCGAAGGAACAAGTGTTTTCCATGGGTAGAAATGCCTAGGGATTCATTTTTCTATTAACAGTCCTATCTGGTCCAGAGAGCACAAAGCAAGAAGTTTATTTATGTATTTGATGCAAAAAAAAACACAATCTTTGAGGTAACTGTTGCCCAATTTTCCCTATCCTATGCATTTTTGGCCTTTTTGTGTTTTCCCGCCAAAATGGCCAAGCCCCCTTTTCAAAAAATCAAAAGAAATGTCTCATCGCGCAATCGCTTTTAAAGATTTGCTCAAGTATTAAGTTGCATGACTGCGCGACGAGCTGCCATTCGCGCTCATCGCTCAGTCGCTACCTTTTCTCGCATAGGTCTAATCCACCCCCGAGTGCGTGACGAGCTGGGAAATTTGTCATCGCGTAGTCGTGATCATTTTAGTTCAGTTTGTTCTTGCCTTGCGACTGAGTGGGTCAGGTCTTTCAATGCCTCATCGCGCAGTCGTGATGTCTAAGTTATGACGGGTTCCTCGCTCGCGACTGAGCGACGAGCTCAATGAGAGATGTTGTCGTGTAGTTGTGCTGGCGTCTTAGAAAAGGATAAAGGGAAAGACAGTTCGCGAGTGCGCGATGAGCAAGGATAAGGAGCTCGTCGCCCGGTCACCGAGAAAAGCACATGAAAGGGAAACAGGTTGCGAGTGCGCGATCGGAAGAGGAAGCTGTATGTCGCACAGTCACCGAGCAAAAGGGAGGAATCGATAATAGGTTGCGAGTGCGCAACGAGTAAAAAATGGGCTCGGTCGCTCACTCGCTGAGAAATGAACACAAGGGCAAAACAGGTCACGAGTGTGCGACTGAGCAGAGCGGGCAGGTGTTGCTCAGTCGCCGATAGAAAAGTAAGGAGAATACACCCGCGACTGAGCGACGAGCAAAGAAATGAACCCATCGCGCACTCGCTATTAGAACTGAATGAAGCTGAAATGGCTCGCGACTACGCGACCAGAGGGGATAGCTGCTCGTTGCCCAGTCACTGATGTTCCAAAGTAAAATGAAAAAATCTCACGACTGCACGATTAAGAAAGGCCAGTGCTCATCGCTCGGTCGCCAGACATTGCAGATAAAGGAGAACATACCCGCGACTGCGCGACCGAGTAAAATAAGGAGCTTGTCACTCACTCGCTGAGCTGGAAGGATGAACGGAGATTAGCTCACGACTGAGCGATTAATGAAGAAATGTGTCGTCGCCTACTCGCACAGAAAGTAAAATAGAGAAAAAGTCGCTCGCCAGTGCGCGATCACAGAAAAGTTAATGAAGAGATGAGCTCATCGCTTAGTCACTCAAAATCCAGAGGGGAGAGAGCATGGCTCATGACTATGTGATGATGATGCTGATGAGGTCATCGGAGCTTGAGGATTTCCAAAATGTTGCAGAGAGGTTTCCAGAATAATTCAGAGGCGTGGAAGGATGCAGAGCCCACGAAGAAGTTATTGCTCAGATGCAATTGACAAGAAGTATGGTCATGATCGAGAAACTCATTGATGAGTGACTGAGCGGCAGCCGTCAGGGGTCATTTCTTGTCCTGGACAGATACAATTAGTTGGTAAGCATTCATGGCAGGACCTTTCTTGCAGAGTTGAACTGATGAGTCCAGGTTGCTTATTCGGCAGGCATGGTCGAGTACAAGGATGGGCACGTAGATCTGATCTGACTGATTCACCAGCATGGCACATTTATGACCAGATCTGATTTTATCCTAAGGTAGATTATTGTATTGTAAAATCTGTAACCCCTGGTTAGATTTTGAACTCCTGCCTGCATGCAGTTGAGGGCGGTATAAAGAAGTTTTTGAGAGCCTTAGTGCTCAGATTTGGCAATTGTAAAAGAGATTTTTTCTCTCGGAGATCAGTTTGTGGCATTCTTTCTGCCCTTGTGTTTTCCTGCATTTGTATTTCCCATTAATGATTAAGATATCCTTGAGGACTTGTGGTATTTTTTCTATCCCTGTCTTCACTATCTTGATCATCTCTTATTGGATGGAAGCGTATGAATGTCATTAATGGATTTGGGGTTCTTAGTCCCTCTCACTTTCTGTAATTCTATGTGTTGTTGTGTTTGATCCAATTTGGATGTTTTGTGGGTATACTTCAGCCCCTAGCAGTCTTGTCTCATTCCTACACCTAGTTACAGAGAAGGATGTCTGCTTGCAGGTCATAGTTTGTGTCTTTTGTCCAGACCCTCCTATGAAA
>MU225764.1:3573556-3584870 GCA_018584345.1 Thuja plicata
AGTGTAACTGTGTTTGATCTGATTTAGATGTTTTGTGGGTATATTTCAGCCCCTAGCAGTCTTGTCTCATTCCTACACCTAATTACAGAAAAGGATGTTTGTTTGCAGGTCATAGGTTGAGTCTGTCATTCAAAACCCTCCTATGAAATACTTATGCAAGCCTATCTACTGAGTTGTGACTTATTAGACTTATTTCCTCCATTGGTTTCATTCCTCTATACTGAGATCCAACCCCTAAGTTCGGTGTATCACCTAGTAGGTAGTTTTCTTTCAGTCTTTTCCCTTTCATGCAATCCTTCTACCCCTTTTCCTCAAAAGATTTACTTTCCCATTCAAGAAGAAAATTAAGGTGATTATCCAAGAGGAACCAGCCTAGAACCTGGAGGTCTCATCTCGGTTAGCATAAGGTCCCACAACCTTGAGATGATTCCCATGTTATACTGGATTATCAAGACCAAGAGAGCTTGAGATCAGAGGCGCAAATTCAGTGTATAACAGTTAATGTTGTAATTCTATGGATCATACATTGGTAATTACATCAATAATTTTATCAGCTTAATTATAATTACAATTATGTAAATACTTTTTTGGGTCAATGATAAATGTTCATTTTATTAGAAATATAAAATTCTACACAATTGAAATTTAGTGTATCAAGTCCATACCATTAAAGAGCCATGCCACTACAACCGCCTGCCTTTTACTAAGATTTCCTTCATCACTATAACTAGATCAAGGCCTATACAAATTGATCTTGTATTGTGAATTACTGAGACTGTCAGCCCTTACCTATACAAATCTTTAAATATACTACCTAGGCTTTAGATATGGCAATACTTGTTGAGTCCCCTTTCTATAAAGTATTGCCTTCAAATAGATAGATATATGCTTGGAAATACTCACCCCCCCTTACATGGAACACACTTCTCGAGCCCACCAAGATTCAAATCTCTAAGGATTCAAAGATCTCAAGAAATTTTCTATCTCAAATTGAAGAGTACAAGAGTAATATCTTTGGAATGAATATATCATTATATTTGATTCAACAAGTAGAATTCTTTTGGCTGCTAAAACAATTGGTTCCTCCTAAAAAATTAATCGACACTATATAACCATCCAACAAGCCACTTAAATCTCTAAATAATCATACTAGGGGTTTAATATATGGAAGGTACCTTCCCTTTTGAGTAGACACAATATGATAAGAACTAATACTATCCAGACTTAGGTTTGGCCTTATCCTTCATTTATATAGTGAACCAAATAAAAATGCTACTTGAAGTTGTTTTGAAAATTAAGCAAAATTAGGTTTTACAAGGACCCAAAGCCCAAAGAGTAAAAGAGAAGACATAAAGAGTTTAGATTAGGAGAAAATAACAATGAAACAAAAATAAGAGGGGGGATGAAGGAACCCCTCAACACAAAAACAACCCTATCTAGACAACTAAAACAAAATGAGAAAATAAACCAAGTACTAGCACCCTTTCAAACCCTGGAGGGTTTCATCCATTTTAGCATCTAGCTCGGTCATCTTCGCCACACTGGCTTTAAGATCCAGAATATCCTTGCTGGACAAGGAGGTTTGGTTCATCTTTTCTCTGGTTTTGGAACCCAGTCCTTTACCCTTGGTAGTAGAAGACTTACAGCTAGCAAGATTCTCCAACATGTTGACCAAAAGATGAAGATTGTTAGCAGAGGCCTTCATTCCCTTCTTGGAGTGCTCCAACATGTTCTCCAACATTTTTTCCAGGAATTCAATTCTAGTTAACAACATGAAAGGGGCACAAAATTCCTAAGAATTATCATTATCTTTTCCCATGTTATTCACCTTGTCCTGCAAATTTTGGAGATTGATTTCTAGCTCACTGTTCTGGGCTCTGAGCTTCTTAATTTCCTGTTAGCACTAGTTTTTGTTCCTAAAAGAGTAAAGGGATTTGGCTTTATCCATGTGTAAGAACCCAATAGTATAATCCTAAATTCTAGACAAGTCCGGTATGGCCATTGACAACTCATTCTCAACAGTTTCTAGGTTATTCTCTTTCTTCCATTTCTCTACTTTCACAAACTCTTTATCCATGTAAAGGATATCATAATCCTTCCCTTTCAGCTCGTCCTTAGTGCATGGATTCTCTTCCTCAATATAATCATTTTTCTTGACTTTTAAATACTAGGATTGGGTATTCTCCTTATTAGAATCATGCTCCTTCACCACATTATCTATGGTAGTCTTCCCTATATATTCTATAGTGTTAAGGTTCTTGTCTCCCTCTATCTCAATATCCTTCTCCCTATTATGCTGGTTTTTCCCATCAAGGTCAATAAATTTGTACCTTGATCACTATGACTGCCCGATCACTCTCCATAGTTATGTTACTCTTTTCCAAATCAACACTTTTCTGGCTAGACTCAGTAGCTTTCTCCTAATAAACATCAATTTCAGAGTTGGCCACTTGAAGTTGTTATCTTGGGGTGAGTACCTCTTTTCCTACCAGGACATGACTCTATACTTGGGTTATATTCTAAACAAAAAATGTCTCAAATCACCAAACATGTTAAACCCTTGGATAAATTTTAAGTAGAAAATAAAGTACATTTGATATACTTAAAGTACAATTGGTTTCAAAATTAAGTCTTCAATAGATATTTGCCAAAAAAAATCAATAGCAGTTTCAAATCATAGTCTTTTGACTTGAGTGATTGACAAATTTCACAAAAATACAAGAATTGGTTCCCAATATAAACACAACTAAAACATAACTGAGAATTAGTCTAATTTACAAAAAAAAATCTAATTTAAAAAAATCTAAAAAACTAAAATCTAAGTCTAATCAAAAAATTAAAATCTAAATGTAAATAATAAAGTATAATCTAAACTAAACACGTAAGTATAAATATAATCTAATCTAAATTAAAATCAAGCTAAATCTACCAGATATTAATGTACCTCTGGTTTGTTCAACCAAAAACCATTACAGCAAGAATATAATTTTATTTTCCAACCACAAACTAAATAAATGGTACAACTAGGAAATTTACCAAGAGCCATTGAATCTGAAGGGAAATGGTTGGGTCAGTATACGTAGAATCCTCTATTTTTTTTTTAACACAATTAGAATATGCAACATCTCCAACCTTTATTATATGAGGGATACTTGTAAATCCAATCACAAATTTATTATGTTATCTTTCCTTGTAATGTTTAGCTAAAGAATGGTCTATAAGAACAAAAAGAATCAAACCCATAAGAGAAAAAAAAATTGCTTGCATCAAATTCAATGCTTGGAAAAACATAAAGAGGTAGATAAACATGTGATAAATACTAATCAAATGAATAGGGATTAACCACTTGTTCATATTTTCCACCCAATGATGAAATTATTACAACTCTAAATGCTAAAATAGTTATAGCACATTTAGCTAGGGATACTAAAGTTAGTTGTAGATGATAAATATGAAAATATTAAATATTCAGTAAAAAACTAAATTGTCTATAGAGATGATAAAGTTCCATACTCAATGCCTTCCATTGATGACTACCCTCCTTCAACAAGTTTTTTGTGATAATTAATGTCCCCTCTCTTCGACCGATCGCTAGAGCTTCCCAGAAGAACGTAAAAATTCATCGAATCATAATATTATAAACATTAATGCTGACACAGTATGTGGTCACTCATTCTAAATGCAAAACTAATTTGAACTTAGAAGACAACATAATGAAGAAATGGAGTCAAGGGATTTTTTATGTAAAGACAAATAAAAAAAAATTTAATTAATCATTGAAAAGTTAAACAATAACATAAAGAAGTTTGGGAGGATAACCATACAACTCTCAAACTTAACCATAGTTTTATCAGAAAAATGCCTAAATCAGAATGTCAAATGGGAATTTCTGAGAAACTACCAAATAGAAAGAAAATAGAAAGATAGTTCCTCAAGTGGTCAAAATAGTGGTAGATGAAGGCAGATGGTCTTTCTTGTCATTCATGTCTCCCCAACCAGCAATCTGAGAAGGCCCAGGGTTTGGGAGAGTCCATCCATCTATAGTTTCTTCATCCTCTTTATCATCTTTGTGAGGTAAAATTTCCAAAGAGAGATGAGGAAAATATTTTCCCATAGTGCATCTTGTGGTTTCATATGATGGTTAACCAAAGATGGTGGCTAGTGGCCGATGGGTTGCTGGCCAAAATCCCCAAGTAGAAGGGGAATCCTAACGGAAAGATGAAGTCTCCAAAAAATGGGGAGACCAATTGCATGGAGGGGATTGTAGGCTTGGGGGAATATTTAAAAAACTTTGATAATCTAAATAAAATGAAATGACATTCCACAATCTATACTAGCATAATCATGACCCATTTTATAAATATTTTGTGTGACAGAATGCAAAATCTGGGAGCATGGATATGGAAGGAGAATGCTTTGAAAAATTGCAAGATGGACAAGGCACAAACTAGTTATCAAAATTACTCACAAAGAAATATAGTCTCATGCTTTTATTTTAAGATTTGGAGAAAAATGAATTGTTAAAAATACTTCTATCAACATCTATCTTCGAATAGATTATACAAACACTTCATTTAGAATATTAGTCTAAACTAATTTTGCACTAATTTTGGATAACAATCCTTCTAGTGATTTCAAATTTTTCATTAAATAACTTAGTTACAAAAAAAATTAGAACTTTGAAGTAAATACATTTGATATAAAGATAAATTTCACAACCCTTACCAAGGTCTTTTCTATGAAAATAATGGAAAAACTTTCATGTGCATCTGTAAAATATGAACCAACGAACCTTAATAGAAATCTTCAAAGAGATGTCAGAAAATGTACTCAAAGTCTAAAATAATTATGTACAAATGTCAACCACTTCTATCAAATGGAAAATCATATCAATAAAAGGATAAGGTGTCTGACTGGGCATGCAAAAACTGCAAATGGGAGAAATTAAAAATAAGATCAAAGATCATGTTATCCAAACATCACTACAATGGAGTTTCTTTAAAGATCACAAATGTAACTATTCCAAATAAATCAAATATATGCATTCAAACTTAACACCATTGGCCTCCTATCAATAAGATCTTGTGTCTAAATATTTTTCTTTCAGATCACTATGCATAAGAGGCTATGTAACTAAAGGATTTGAAAAATGAATGAAAACAAATTGAATTGTACTTGTATAAAATTATATGTAGTGTTAATAAAAAATGATTCTAAATCATACTAAAAAATAATATTGATAAACAAAAAGATATTAAAGATGCAAGATCAAACACAAATGCTAGAGGCCTAAGATTGAGTGATAAAACAAATTTTATAAATTCCCTCCTGGGTGGATCCAATGTTTGAACAAATGTGTGGTAAATGAGGTAGTTAGAGGTAGTTAAAGGAAAGAATTGGTGCCATATTTATTAAGTGGACGTGGTGATAGAAGTGAAGGAAAATAAGTAAGGGAATAAGTTGATATATAGGAGATTTATAAATGACATTATAATGAAATATATATTATTTAAGGCAATCGTGTCCCTTTGAATAGTGTTCTTAGAGAAGAGTGGGCTCTGCTAGGGTTTCATGTGTACAGTGTCTTTGCTCTGGGCTTTCTATTTGTCATACCGCATTTACTGCAGGATTTTTGCATTAGGGTTAGCTTTTAGTATGGCTCTAGCCAACTTTGGCCCAACAGTTGTTGCTGGTGCGTGAGTTGAAGCTTTAGACAACCATGGTGCCTCCTCTAAACAAACATCCTCGCAAGTTCATCCTGAAGGTTTTTCATGAGGTAACCATGATATTGTTCTTAATCTGCAAGAATTTGATTTTTCATGTGAATGGTTAGAAAAGCATACTCTGATTGGATATTTTGTGGGTCGTACTCCTCCTGAAAGTATCCTCAAAGACTGGGTTAACAAGAGTTGGGCCCCTCATGGGGTCCACCTTGACAGTGTGCAAAACCTTACCAAAGGTTCTTTTCTTTTCCATTTTTCTAACCCTTCTCAAGAGGAAGCGGTTTTTAACTATGGACTCTGGACTGTTAGGTCTTCCCTACTTCTTTTCCAGAGATGGTCTCGAGACTTCACCATCTTGGACGACAAGAAACTTAGGGTTCCTGTTTGGGTCAAATTTCCTGGTCTCCCCTTGCCATGATAGCCGTTCATTAAGTCCATTGCTAAAAACCTTGGTAAGGTCATTGTCATGGAACATGACAAATTTTTCAATGCCCATCCACAGAAGCATGTCTGTGTTGAGGTTGACCTTTCTAGGGACCTCAAGACACTGTTGAAATTCAAATTGGTGCCCTCACCATTTCTCAAAAAGTGTTGTATTTGAACCTACCCAAAACTGCTATTGGTGTCAATCGGCGGAACACAAGATTAAGGATTGTCTGTTAGCAACCCCTTGGGTTAAGTCACCGCCAAAGGAAGCAACGACCAAAAATTTGGAAGTCAGAAAAAAGAAGAATGTACTACAGTTTCATGAAAAGGAAGGAATGCCTCGAGCTCTAAGATTACATAAGCTACTTCCACTGTGGTGTCACCTTTGGAACCCTCAGCTGGAAAATATCCTTCTTCCAGTGATCTTCCACTGCCGCTTGTTTCAAACCTTGTTATCTAAGGGAAAATCCCTGCAATGAAGCCTGCCAGTCTTGAAGTGCTGCTCGCACCGCCTGTGGATTCTTTGGTTTATTCCCAACCTTTACGTCAGTCTCACAGTCTTGATGGACACACGGATGACCCAGAAAAAAGGTGGTTTACCTCTTCTGGAGAATTACTCCCCATCTTTGGCTCTGTTCCAGCCTTCTTGCAAAATAGTTTCTCCTCTCTTGGGGATGAGGAAACCATGCAAGAGTTTTTATGAATTTTTTGTCATGGAATGTGCGAGGTCTAACTAACCTCTCTAGAAAGTACTATGTGTAGGATACTTGTCGTAGACTTCATAGTATGGACGTGTTATGTTTATAGGAGGTTAAGATCTTTGGGTTTCTTCTTAACTCTGCCTGTCGTGTCATCTAGCCGAATGAAATTATTTTTTCTTCTCAGCATGAAGCTGGTAAAGGTGGTGTTATTACTATTCTAACACCTCACCTTCATTCTTATGTTATTTCTCATGGTTCTGATCTGATGCAGCATGTCACCTATATTTTGCTTTCTTTTCATAATCATTCTTTTGGTGTCATTAATATTTATGCCCCCAATGATGCTGTTGACAAATCTCAACTTTGGCACTGGCTGGTAGACAATTTGCCTCTCGCCACTTGGGTTATGTGTGGGGATTTTAATATGGTTGAGCTGGCCTCTGACAAGGAAGGAATTATACCTTTTCACTGGATAGCTGGAGAGAGAGAAGCTTGGTATCACATGTGAAATAAATTGGGCCTTTTTGATCCCAATGCTAACCGCCACCAATAGGGTGGGGTTTGGCATACTTTGTCCAATTTCAGAGCTTGCTCTGACCGTATATTTAATAGGCTCGATCATGCTATGATAATGGCTCAATATTTTTTCTCCTTTTCTGAGGATTGAGGCCTACCTGTCATTCCTTTAACAAATGTTACCTTGTCAGACCACTTCCCTATTTCTTTCTCCATCACTTGGCAGTTTTCTGCCAGAAGGGCTGCCCAAACATAGTTTTATCTCAACACGTCATAGTTTTGGAGTAACATTCTTCTAGTCTAGAATTTAGAGCCTCGGCCCCACACTCATATTGGTTGGATTCAATGGTGGAATGATGCCATCACCCGCACTACTAGATTTATTCTCATTTATGACTGACACTTAGCTCATTACAAAAAATGTGCTTATGAAGCTAACACTAAGGCTCTTCGCAATGCTGCTAATTTTCTTGCCTTGAATCCCTTTGATTCTACTCTCCAGCTTGAGATGGCCCAACTTCGTCATGACAAGAATATTGCTAATGCCTATGTTGCTCATGGAGCTCAAATCAAAGCTCGCCTCCATTGGTTGGAGGTGGGTGATAAGGCCTCTAAGGATTTTTTTCATGCTCTCAAAGCCTAGCATACCAATGTGGGTATTCAAAAGATTAAGCAAGGATTTGACACACTTACAGAACTTCTTTCCATTTTGCAAGCTTTTTTTCAGCACTATGAACAAGTGTTTGCCTCATAGGGTTATTCTGTGGCCTGGGAAGAGGCTCTGAAGACTTGTATTGTTGTTACTCCAAACCACCTAGCAGTCAAGAAGCGTGCCTTTTGTGAGAAATTTCTTACCATATCTGGCCTCAGAGAAGCGGCTTTCTCTATGGCCAATGATAAATCTCCAGGATATGATGGCTTCCCCTGTGAGTTCTACAAACATCTTTGGGATGTTGTTGGTCCTGACCTACACAAAGTCTATCTCAAGGCCTTTCACAATAAAAGTTTGGGTAATTTAATTAATAAAGGAAATATCAAATTCATACCTAAATCTGGTGATCTAGAGGATATCTGCAATTGGAGGCCCATCACCTTGTTGAATGTCTCCTACAAGATAATTTCCAAAGCTTTAGCCCTTAAAATCAGACATCTCCTTCCTCTTATTGTCTGTCCGAATCAAACTAGTTTTATTAAGTCCAGGTATATTCTTGACAACATTATTGCTGTCTGGCAAGGGATGGAATGGGCTCGCCATTCTAAGCAGGCTACCCTGTTTCTCAAAATTGATTTTGCTAAAGCCTATGACTGCATTGAATGACCTTTTATATAGGCTATGCTTCAAGCTCTTGGATTCGGTCCTCACTTTTTACAGTCTATGGAAATGCTTTTTGGTGATGCCTATGCTTGCATTACCATCAATGGGTCCCAATCTGATACTTTTGGGATTTTTTATCCATCTGGCAAGGTTGTCCACTGGCTCCTACTTTGTATGTGCTTGTTGTTGAAGGCTTTGGCTACTTGCTTGCCAACCCTGTCTCCTTTGGATTAGTTCGTGGCATTTCTCTTCCTGAATCCTCTTCCGAGCTTGTTAATGGCCACTTTGCTGATGACTCCTTTCTCACTCTTATTGAGGATGAAGGGAACCTATCCAATGCCTTGTAGTTCCTGGACACCTTTTTTCAAGCCTCTGGATCTGTTATTCAATGGTCTAAAACCCTTTGCTTCAAACGGTCTTTTCTTCCAATCCTTGCCTGGCTTAACAATTTTGGCTGGAAATGGGTCTAGCATGGGGAAGTCTTTCATTTCCTAGGTATTCCCTTTGCTTTCCATGGCTCCTCTATGGATTTATGGAATGCTGTGATTGTCAAGATTAAAAAAAAGCTACAATATTGGATCTGCAAGCCTCTTTTGCTTGCTGGAAATTTTTAGATTTATTCCAAAGTTTTGGCTACTACTCCTCTTGTTGGGCTCCCTCAAAGGCTTCTTACCTCAAGTTGGAGTGTTTGCTCTGAGATTTTCTTTGGGCCTTTGGTGCTAACGGCCATGGTTTTCATAGGGTTGCCTGGGAGTTCTGTTGCCTTCCTCGTGACTCTAGAGGCCTTGGCCTTCTCTCCACTCAGAGGCAGGGACTTTCTCTCTATGTGAAGTGGATTATCTGTACTCTTACTGGTAATGAGGCCTGGAAAATTCTTGTCTGACACTGCATCTCTTCGGCTTTTCCTGTTCACAAGCCGGCCTGGAAAGGCATTGGTCTCTAGACCTTACTCACTAATGAACCTGTTCAAATCTAGGGTACGTTCATCATCAAGAGCATTTGGAAAGCTTGGGAAGCTTTTAAGCCTTGGCTCTAATGGGATGGTGATGCCTTTCGCAATGGTCTATCTTTCAATCAGTAGAGCCTCTAGTGGTCTCAGTTGTTTTCTATTCAAGGCATCCCTTTGGCTAAGACTCAAGGGACTAGTGCTCTCTATTTTTTCAAATGTGGCATTCAGACTCCCAAGGACCTCTTCTCTAGAACCTTTATGGGTCTCCATTCATGGGAGGATATGTAGGTGCAGTATCGTTTGGCTCGTTTTGATCGCTAGACTTTTGATCTTTTGGTTTCTGCGATTCCTGCCAACTTGCTTCATAAAATTGGAATTCAATCTATCAGGCCTTAGTGGAAGGATTGGAAATGGTACCCTGCCACACCTTTAAGAAATTTTAAGCCATGACTGGGCTATAGGTGGTTATCTCCTCATCTTCTAATGATAGATACCCTTAATTAGAGATGGCATCTTCATTCATCCACATCCCACTGGAGCTCTCACTTTCAAACCATCTGGGCTGCCATTATGGAGCCTAAGATGGCTCTCTTTGCATGGTGCCTACTTTTTAAAGGGCTTGCAGTTGTCCCTAGGCTTAAACATCTGGGTGTTCAAGACCCTCGTTATCCCTTCTGTGGTCACCCTGAATCCTTTTTGCACATCTTTTGCTTTTGTAGAAGAGCTCAACAGTATTGGCAGTGGATTCATGATTTCTTCAATCCTTTTTGGCCTGAGCCTTTCTCTTGGCACATGATTGTATTAGGAGATTCCCTAGACTTCCCTCCAAGTTTACCCAGATTTGGCATACTTTCAAGATGGAGATTTTGTTCACATTATGGAAAGATAGGAATGCTATTATTTTTTCTCACATCTTTCTTGATACGAATGTTGCTCTGTATAACAAGGCTTGCATATGTAATAATGTTATGATGCAGATTCAAGTTCAAGCCACTAAAGTGGCCCTCGAGGTGGCTCACCTATAGGAGCTGCTCAATCATTGGGGCAATGATCCCTATACTATTGCACGGGTTCCGCCTGATTCCATTTCTGCTAAAGGTACTCCTCCCAGAGGCCACTACCTAGGGCGCAGCTCCTCGACACAGTGCTCACGCACTTTGCATTCGTAGGCTCCCCACCCCCACTCTCTGAGAGGTGGGGGTGACGGTTGGTGGTGCTTCTTAGCTTCTCTACCTTGCCACTCTTCTAGGTGGTCTCTGGCACCAGCTCAGTTTTCCCCTCCTGATGCTCCTGGTTCTCGCCATGGCTCTGGTTGGCCTCCCGCCACCTCCTCCAAGTTTCCCCGCTTGGCTTTGGCCATTTTTCCGCCCAGGGCGGAAGAGAAAGAAAAAGAAGAAGCTGGAGCTAATGGGTGGTCACTTCCTGACCCTCCTGTCAACCCCAATGATGTGTGGGGTTTTGATGATAAAAATCCTCCTCCTTCTACCACTGTTATTGTTGCATAATGGCTATATGCCTATTTTTTTTTTATGAATAGTTGTGCTTTGTATCAGGCTTGGCCATGTGAACTTTGCGGGGTGATTCTTATGTCCCCCGACCCCTTTTTTGTGGATATGTAACTTTGATATTTTATTAATTGAAAAGGCACTATTCATCAATATATATATATATATATATATATATA
>MU225764.1:3585929-3602811 GCA_018584345.1 Thuja plicata
TATATATATATATATATATAATTTTAATAGATTTAATGAATTAATTGAGAATGACAATATTTTTTAAATAGATTAATGGAATAATGAAGAATATGGAAAATTTATTATTAATAAATAAATAAAATATGGAATTAATTAATGAATTCACAATAATTAATAAATAAATAAATATTATTAAGAAGAAATTTTTATGTGTCTATAGCTCAAAATAAAACCTTCACCTACATCATTGCACTCCACCTAAATATAAGTCAACACCTCCTAAAAAGGAAAGAACAGAGAAGGAAAACCAAGGAGAAAACATATCTTCCTACCCACAGAAAAATCCCCCTGTAACTGAGTTCCCTCCACCTCAATAATAAACATGTCCCAGATAAAAGACACCACTAAAGTATAATTTTTCCAATCTAGAAAAATTGGAGTAGGAATGAGCATATCAATGCTCAACCACTTAAAATACTCACACACCAAATCCACCATAAACACTCAAACAAAAAATGAATCACCACCCACAATAGAAAGAGTCAACAAGGTAAAGGATTCTCAATATAGAGAGGGGAGGGGGAAAACAATGAGCACAATAAAGACTAGGCTCTTAAGAAACCCACATCTTCCAACATTCCACAACCCTGCAACCAATAGTCAAGTACCTATCTAAGATATAAACCAACAGGTAGAATAGACCCAAAATATTTAGAGGATGGGGAAGGGGGTAAGCACATTAGTGTCCATCGTCTTAAAATTGTCAAACCCACCCATATCCAATAATACTTCAGCCAAGAACCAATACACACCGCCTCCAATAAATACAAGCATCAAAGTATAGGAAAGCCAATACGAGAGAAGTAAAAAGGGTCCAAAATTGTTAATGTTTTTCAAGTCAAGAAAATCAGTCCCAAAGAACTCTACCAGCTATACAATAACAAAACTAAATACCAAAATATAGATGCCTTTAAAAATTAATATATAACTTCGTAGGAAGGAAGATACCTAGTACAAAGTAGTAAGAAAGGAAGGAGAAAGAAAAACAATGAAAAATCTCAAAAAAAGCTCGATATAACCACCTTCAATAAAACTACAATGAAGAACTAAGAACCACGTATAGAAGAGTACAAAAAAAAGAAAGATGTGAACCAATATAGAGAGAGGTAGGAGAAATCAAAAAGTATAATAGAGTTTATCCTCTGAAAATTACTACACCTTGTTAGAATGTGAAGATGATGCTATAATTTTTTTTTTTTTTAATGATTGGCATTGATGTCAACACATCCTATGCATATATGGAGATTGGATATTTTAGTGCTTTAGTTGAAGTGTGCATCAAATGGTGTGCTTTCAATATTTACTCTTATATGTATCAATTTTGGTTCCATTTTTTGTGCAACATATTATGGATCACTGATTTGGGTTTGGTCCTTTATTAGAGTTTTTTGTTGTGCTTTGGTCAATGCATTTTTAATGTATATATCCTATCCATTGGTACCAAAGATCTGAGTGATGGTGTAGCATGTTGTTATGTGCAAGGAATGTTTTATTAAGAAAGGTGGTCATTATTTCATTATTTACCATTGCGAGAATGTTTTATTTTGACCTATTTTGAATTAGACTAGGATGAGCTAGTTGTTGGCATGAGATGGTATAAATAAGCCATGTATTTACTTATTGTGGTATGCTTTTTCATTATTATATGCAAAGTAATTGTGAATCTGAAAAGGGAATATTTGTGTATTGATGTACATGTTAGTTGATGCAATTGGTAGAAAATTATTATGTCATTTCACTATTATAGAGTATTGGTGATAGTGACCTAAGTGGTGGATTCAAATTTCTTTTCTTATATTTTGGTTGTAAGATTGTGTTGGTAGTGACCCTATTTGTATCAATAGTTAGCCTTTCCTATCCCTTGGTAATTATACCAACCAGGAGTAATCTAAACAACAATGAGAAAACTGACAACGAGTTCTTTTTAAATAAAACATTAAGTGGTGTCATCCTAGCTAGTGTTTGTGTCATGAGAATTAGTTTTTTTGTGGGTTTTCCTAGTTTGGCTTTCCATGTAAACTATGGTGTTAATTGTTTTGATGGTTTTGTGCTTTAATAGTTTTCCTTTTCTAATTTTTTGATTAGTTTAAGTATTTACCAAATTTACATATGAGAAGGAATTTTTTTGTTAATACCTGATTTAGCCCAACCCCTATAACTTATTTAACATGTTCAATAATTGGTAGTAGAGCTTTGGTTCCCTAGAGAGAGCTTAAATTCTTGAGGTAGAGCCAATCCCACATAAACTAAACACTCTTATGTTTGATGGATTTGAATATGGTTCATAGAAAGAGTAAATGAGAGGATACATGATCTTGATTAGTTACACTAGATAGAAGAATGGGGAAATTAATTATGGTCTGCCTCAGAATGGCCTCAAAATACAAAATTAAATCAAACCCTATGAGGAGAATGAAAAAGAAAGGTATGCAATTTTTCATTTTTTTTATCAAAAACTAAGTTAGCTAAGGTTATTTCATTGAAGACAACCTATGAAGTTTGGGAAAAATTAAAAGAGATTTACAAAGGCAATGATAGAGTTAAGTTGTCTAAGAAGCTAAAACCTAAGCGTCATTATGAGAATTTGAGAATGGAAGAAGGTGAAGATATTAGAAACTAGTTTAAGAGGGTTGAAAATGCAGTAAATGAAGTCTAGAAACAAGTCATAAATATAAATGATGAAGATGACATGGAAAAGATATTGTTGCCCTTACTAGAAAGCTTCGGTTATAAGTTCGCAACAATTGAGTTAGCTTATGGATTTAAGAAGTTTACTAGAGAATAATTTTTTAGCATCCTGAACTTGTTTGAGATGAAAAAATTCAAAAAAGAGAAGAGAAGATCTGAGATAGAATTTAAAACCACAAAGAAAGAGTAATATTTGGAAGGTGAAGATTCAGATGAGATGGAAGTGAACTTTGCAAGGAAGTTGATGAAAGGTACTGAAAAATACAAAGCTATATTACCCCTTAAATGTTTTTGATGTGGAAATATTGGTCATTGGGCTACTAGGTGTCTGAAAAAAGGTCCTAGAAATAAAATTAAGAAATTCAATCAGAAACCTTACTATTTTGATGAAGATGTTAGACTTTCAGTTGATGAGTCAGAAATAGAGGATGGTTTGTTCTATGTTGAAGAAGAATAGAAACTTTGATTTGATATTTCTAACATTTTCCAAGAAATAGATGGTCATTCTAAGACTTCTATGTATGTTAGAAGGAATAAGAATGAATAGTTGATTGATAGTGGTTGTTCAAATTATATGACTAGTGATAAAAAAAAATTGTAACACTTGAGAAATATGATTGAGGTCCTATTAGATTTTGTGATGATAAGGTAATATATATTATTGGTAGAGGTTATGTTACTTTTTATGGGAAGCATCACACTGAAAAGGTTTACTATCTAAAGTTTTTTTTCATAATCTATTGAGTGTTGGACATATGTGTAAGAATGGATATGTTGTTGTTTTCCATAATGAAGGTTGCTTAGATTTAGAAGAGGTATGGAATAATTATTTCAGTTGGAATAAAGAAAGGAAGGAACATGTATCAACTTGAAGGAGCTACAAAAGGATGTTTACTATCCTAAATTGATGATATTTGGCTATGACACCGGGGATGTGCGACATCTATTTTAAAAACTTGGTAAGAATAAGTTCATCATGTGTAATAAAAGAATTACCTAGACTGTGTAAACCAAACAACATTATCTACAAAGGATGTCAGGAAGGAAAGATGAGAAGAGAGTCATGAAAAAAAATAAATTATTCATCTACTATTTTATTGGATCTACTACACACCAAGATATGTATTCCTATGAGAACAAGAAGCCTACAAGGTGAGAGATATTTCATACTTTTTCTATGATTATTATAGTTTGTCTTAGGTTACATTTGTAAAAGAAAAATTGGAAGCATTTGATAAATTCAAGATTTTTAAAGAAAGAGTTGAGAATGCATGTGGAAGAAATATTAAATGTATGATATATGATAAAGGAGGAGAGTTTACTAATGATGAATTAGAATTATTTGTGAGAAACAAGCTATTAAATGAGATTGTTCAGTGGCTAGAACACCACAAAAAAATGTTGTAGTAAAAAGGATGAATCAAACAACAAAGGAAGTACCAAGGACAATGATCAAGGAAGCGATTATTCTGGAAGTTTTTTTGAGAGAAGTAGTTCATACAACATTATATATAGTTAAGAAAGTTATTTACTGGAAAAAGTATGACAAGACATCATACAAACTATGGCATGAGAGAGAATCTATAGTGAAATATTTCATGATTTTTGGAAGCAAATTGTACATTCTGATAGATGAGGACAATATTGGCAAGTTTGACAATAGAGAAGATGAACATATATTTCAAGGATATTCTACAAAGAACAAAGAGTACCAATGTTACAACAAGAGATTGAATAAGATTTCTAAAGCTAAGAATGTGAAGGTTGATGAAGGCTTTTAGAAAACTCTTGTGAAACACCTTGAACATGAATCATATATGGAGGAAAAAGGAAAAGTAGACAAGAAGTAAGAGTAAGAGACAAGGTAGGCTCTGACATCTACAACTAGGAAACCAAGGTATGTTTAAAGAAATAATTCTGAGAATCATATTATTGGTGATAAGAATAGAGGAATTGTTACAAGAAGTGGAATAGAACAAGATAAAGTTTTATTGTGTTTACTTTTAGAAATTGAGCCCAAATATGTAGAAAAACTATCTAATGATCAGAACTGGGTAACAGAAATGAAAGAAGAATTTGATCAAATAAAGAAGAATCAAAATTGGAAACGTGTTCCTAGATCGGTGGTAAACAATGTGATTGGTGAAAAATGTTTTTTTTTTCAAAACAAATTGGATGAAAATGGTAATTTAATAACAAAAAAGGCAAGATTGACTTGCAAGGGTTATACTTAGGTTGAAGGAATTGATTTCTATGAGACTTATGAACCTGTTTCTTAGATGGAGGATATTTAGATACTCTTAGAATTTGTTGTATTTATAAAAATTAAGAACTATCACGTGGATGGTAAGTCAGCATTTTTGAATGGATAAATGAAGGAAGAAGTTTACATAAAATAATTAGAAAGTTTCTAGTCTGAAAAGGTTGCAGATGTTGTGTGCAGATAAAAGAAAGAATTGTGTGGATTGAATCGGGCACCGAAGACCTGGTATATGAGATGCGATAAGTACCTGATTAGACAAGGATTTTCTAAAGGATTAGCTAATCACAATTTATAGTACAAGATTTATTCGGATCAGATTTTGATTATTCTGGTTTATATTGATGACATTATTTTAGGAGAAAAATATTATTTGTGCATGAACTTTGTAGAGGAAATAAAGGAAGAATTTGATATGTCTATGATTGGTGAGTTGAATTTATTTCTTGGACTGTCGGTAAAGCAGAGTACTAAATGAATTTTCATTTCTCAGTCCAAGAATGTTAAAGGATTGTTGAAGAAGTTTGGTTTGGAGAATTATAAACTGATATGTACTCCTATTGTTACTTTATGTAAGTTGACTAAAGATAATGATTCATTGAAGGCTGATGCAAGTAAGTACATAAGATTTTATATTATGGTGTCCAAAAGGTTCAGATTCTATGCTAACAACTTATACTAATGTTGATTGAGATAGATGTCTAAATAACCACTGAAATACTAGTGGTGGAGCTTATTTCCTTGGCTCATGGTTGGTTGCTTGGTCAAGTCAGAAGAAGGATTTTGTAACATTATCAATGGTTGAATTAGAATACATTACAACATCCACATGTTCTACTCAAGTATTATTAATGATATTTTTTTAAGGATATAGGGATAAATTTGATGAGATGATTTAGATCACGTGTGATAATACTTGTGTTAAAAACATTTTGAAGATTACAATATAGCATTCTAGGAAAAAACATATATCTATTAGATATCACTTATTGAGAGATAGGGTATTAAAGAAGGGGGTTAAACTTGAGTATGTGACTACAGAGGATTAGATTGCAGACATTTTCCAAAAACATTTATGCAAGGATAATTTTGAGTATCTTAGGGGGAGGTTGGGTATTGTACCCCTTCCTAGTGTTAAATAATGCACCTATGTGTGCATTGGTCATATGAATTTCATGCTTATTCTCTTCTAGATAAGTGCTTCTTGGCTTACTCTCAAGGGGAGTAGAGTAAGTTAGTAATGGGGAGTTTGGCTCTTTGTCATTGTTGTCAAAGGGATAAAAGAACATAGAACACAGAGCTTTGATGTTGATACCTTTTGAAAATGAGTTGTTTGTTTTGTTATTGATAAATTTTAACATCAATGAAAAAGGCAAAGATTGTTAGAATATGAAGTTGATGCTATAATTATTCTTTTCATTAATATTTATCTTTGATGTCACCATATTCTATGCATAGATAAGTGGTGCAAGAGAATGTATTAGATCAGTGAGGCCTATGAAGGATCTTGAACAATTTTATTATTTTTAAAAGTTTTTTAAGGTGTAATAAGGTCTTGTAGACCATTCATGGTGTTTTTTTTAAAATGTTTGTAAGGCCTTGGTACCAAATTTTGTATTTGTAACCTATGAGGACCTAATTGGTAAAATTTGGTCAAAGGACACCCAAAGTGTGAAAATGGGTGTAAGAATTATCTTTCATGTTTTTGAGCTATATCTGGCCTATGGATGATGTTTGTATAATGTCCTGACAAGTCTATTGTAGAAATGTCAAAATTGTCAAAAGTTGCTATGCAACTTGACAACTAATATGACAACTTTTGAGCATCTTTAATTCCAACGACCAACTAATTTGAAACTCAGTTGGTCTTGGTTTGGGAAGGTGTATTATTTCCTTTTAATACCTTCTGGGTCAAGGATGTAAGGGATGATATAATTTTGGTGATAGCAATTAATAAACTCAGAATTTCCACACTTTTATTGTAATAGTGATTTTCTATGGTGCCACATGGATTCATTTCATGGTCTAATCTATTTTTTTCAATTTTCCCATGTGTTATCTTCATTTTTCTTTTTTTTTGTTGAAGAGAGGTAGATACATAAGGAATTTAGTGTCATTTTTGTTTTGGTAGCATGTAACCCTGTCAAGACTAGGGTTATCAAAGATGTCATCATAACCTAACATTCCACTAGTAAAATTAGCCAAAACCCTTTGGAATATTAGGTGATAGGATGTATTGAATGGTTATCATGATTTCATACTGGGCCGTAGAGTTGGTGAATTTTTGTGTGATGCCCTAGGTCAAACATCTCTATATGACTGGACATAGGAAGTTAGAGATCTTTATGCAGAGATAAAAATAGTGGGTTATGTTTGATGTAATGGTAGATTTGGTGAATTTAGGTTTTTCCAAAAATGTCTTAAGGATTGGTGGCAAGAGATCAAACCATTCCTTAGTAGTTTGTTTGTAAATGTACCCTATTAGCCCCACTAGATTTGTTTGTGGAGAATGGTTTTGACCCAGTCAACTAAATTGTTCAAGTCTAGGAATTGGGAATGTTTTGTGTCTTGAAAAGGGTATCTAAAGGCAAAAATTTTTTAGGTTTTATTCTAGATGTTTTGTATTTGTGGCCAGGGGAAACCAAAGATAGCGCTACAAGGAGTTTGGGTTTGTTCTAAAATAAGTATCTTTTGATGTAGTTGTTATCTATAGAAAGATATTGTTCTCTCATGTATTGGTCCCCAATAATAGGATAGGGTGATTTAGAGTGCCTAACTAATCTGTGCAAGAGTGTTTGTTCCAACCTTGTAAAGAAAAGGGTGATCAAATGTGGTAAAAAAATGTCAATATGGGGAATTGATGTGAGAATTTGTATCTATAGGGGGTTTTCTATTGTTCAAGGACTCCCTAAGGAAAAAAGAACATTGTTAATGACCCTCCTTATTTGTAACAAGTTGTCAAGAAATACCAAGGGATAGGTGTCTTGTGTTGGAGGTTAGTTGTGGGTTATGAGTTGAACTACCTTTGTTCCCTTGTATCTCTGCATCATAATGGTATTAGAGCCAACTTGATTATTGGTATTTCATGTATATCATCAAAAGAAAGTTAAGGAGAGGCTAACACAATCCCTCCAAAGGGGAGGAAAAAAAAGGTGGCTAAAAAGTTCCAAGAGATGGAAGATATTTTCAAGGCTAAGATCAAGGAGGTAGTTAGAGAAGTGAGGAAATAAAGGAGAGAAGTTGAGATTTCTAAAGGAGAATAGGAAAAGTGGGAAGAAGAGGAAGCATCCCATATAAGTATTTCCTCAATTCCCTAAAGGAGTTGGTTAGGGACTCTTTATAAGATGAGATGGAAATCCCAATGTATAGTGGGAGAATGGATAGATGCCTTAAATAATTACCTTGAAAACAAATACGTGCCTAAGGGAAAGAGACTCAGGTTTTATAAGACAAAGTTTAGAGGGGCTCATCTCACATGGTGTAATTACACCCAAGTTGAGAGGGTTAAGGGTGGAAGGAGACTGATTACCTATTGGAGTAGGATGGTGTAGAAAATAAAATCTTAGTTCATGCCTACAGATTATGTGGTGCAGATTACAAGAAGACGTAGAACTTAAAACAAAGATATATGGATGTGTCTTGCTACACTGAAGAGTTTCAAAAAATTACCCTCAAATGTTGACATGTTGAGGATGAAAAGGGAAAGGTTTCAAGGTATATCAATGGATTAAAATTTAGCATTCAAGATGAGATCAATATTTTGACACCTAAGAAATCGATAAGTGCTTTCAAGTGGCACTTAGGGCAGAGGAGAATATCAAAAGGAAAGGTGAGAAGAAGAATAGAGGTAGAGGGGGCAATAATGGTAGAGGTAGAGGATATTTTGGGGGGAAGGAATCAATTTTAGATAAACCATGCAGATTATAGCCACCAATAATAAAGTGGAGACTCAGGTTCAAGAGGAGGCTTTTGGGGAAGGAGATCCAATGCAAGGGGTAGGTTTAGAGGACTAGGGAAATTTCCTAGTGTCTTCATTGGAATAATATTTAAATGTAATCAAATAGGGAACAGAATGATAAAGTGTCCTGAGAAAGGCTCAAGATCTCATGGACAAGAGAGAATAAACCAATTGGTTCAAGAAGATGATTCCTAAAGTGTTAATTCCCCAATTGGAAATATAGGTCCCACACAGGATGAAGAAGTTTTATGTTGACGATAAACTTGTTTAAGGTGCCACAAGTGCAACAACCCCCTCAGAGAAATACATTATCTAGGATCGCCTCCAGGGCTTATGAGAAGGTATGCAAAGTCATAGTTTATTTTATTTCAACTGAAAATTTAGTTTCAATAGAAAAGATAGAAGAATTGAATTTGAAAAGAATACCATATTCTAACTCAGACAAGGTATCATGGTTGAAAAAAGGGAAATAAGTCATATTTTATGAGCAATCATGGGTATAATTTTTGATATGAGAGTATAAAGATAGGATTTTGTGTAATGTAATCCCCTTGGATATATGTCATTTTATATTAGGGCATTTATGGAAATACAATGTTCAATCCCAACATGATGGGAAGAATAACTCTTACCTCATTACCAATAATGAAAGAAAGTATAGGATGGATTGGCTACAAGATGAGAGTGTAAGAAAACATGTAGGGTCAAGTTTCATGTTACTGAGTTCCTATAAGACTTGAAAGAAGAAAATAATAAGGTGTATGATTTGATTGTAAAGCCAAAGGATAGTTCTGATCTACATAACAACATGGAGAGAAATGTTTCCAAGGAAGTGCAATAGTTGTTGGCAAAGTACAAAGGCATAGTTTTGGAGATGATTCCTAATTTACTACAAATGCATATTTGTACAGGAGATGGGAAAACAAGAAATCCTATAAGATGACACCCTCTCTAAATAAAGAGATAGAAAGGCAAGTTCAAGAACTCCTAGATAAAGGGTTACTAAGAAAGAGTTCTAGTCCATGTGCAGTACAAACTTTCCTAGTGCCAAAGAATGGTAAATGGAGGCTTTGTACTAATTCTTAGAAATCAATATGATCACAATAAGATACGAGTTTCCTATGCCAAGAATTTAAGAATTTATGGACTACTTAGGAGGGGTATGTTACTACTCATAAATTGATCTCAAATATGGTTACTATCAGACCAAAATTAGGTAGGGAGCTAAATGGAAGACTACCTTCAAGACTAATGAGGGTCTTTATGAGTGCTTGGTTACGCCCTTTGGGCTATCCAAATCTCCAAGAACTTTTATGTTCCTTATGAATGGAGTGTTGAAATATTTTATTGGTAAATGTTTTGTGGTGTACCCTGATGATATTCTTGTGTTTAGAAAGAAAAAAGAGGAACACTTACAACATATTGAACAATTCCTAAGGAGCTTTCATGAGGAAAATTTGATGATCAACTTGGGAAAATGTGAGTTCAAGAAAGAGGATTTGATGTACCTTGGCTTTGTCATCTCAAAGAGAAGTTTTAAGATGGACCCATCCAAGGTTGAGGCTATCCTTAATTGTCCTACACTTGAAGTACTTGGATATGTAAGGAGATTCCATAGTTTGGAAAAATTTGATTAAGAAGTTCATCAGGAACTCTAGTCACATATGTGCACCCATTATTGACACCATTAAGGGAGATAAAAAATGTAAGTTTCTCTGGACTAAGGTTGCAAATAATTTTTTTAAATATTTGAATAAAAGGGTAAAACAAAAAACCATATTAGTTCTCCCTGATTTTAATAAGTTATTTACAATAGAGTGTGATTCTAGAAATCATGTTATTGGGGCTGTTTTGAGCCAACAGGGAAGGCTAGTAGTATTTTTCTCTTAAAAATTTATTGATGAAAAAATAAAATAATCAACATATGAATTGGAATTGTATACTCTGGTGAAGGCATTAGATAAATGGAGGCATTACCTAATGTCTAAATAATTCATAATGTATACTAACAATCATGCATTGAGATTTTTTAATGTGCAGGAGAAATTGAACCACAAACACATGGAATGGGTGGAGCACCTTCAAGCACACATTGTCACAATTAGAAATAAGAAAGTTCAAGCCAATAAGGTGGTTGATGATATTAGTAGGAGGTAACTTGCAATCCAATAATTTCAACTAAAAAGCATAGGAATTGAAGAACTTAAAGCCCTATACAATGATGATATAGATTTCAAAGAGGTATATGAGTTTTGTTATCAGTTTTCAGATTCCTATCATTCTGATTTTTCTGAGTTTTTATTGTAGAATGGATTTTTGTTTAAAGGGAGCCAATTGTGTGTTCCTAAATGCTCCATGAGGGAAAATATTATTAGGGAGAAACATAATGGCATTTTGGGTGGTCAGTTTGGGCTTAACAAGAACCTAAGTGGGAAACTAATGTCAGAAAGTTTATTGCAGGTTGTAGCATATGCCAAAGGGCCAAGGGAAATCATATAATGTAGGTCTTTATCAACCACTCCCAATTACTAATAGGCATAGAGAGAGTATCATCATGGTTTTTTTGGGTCTTCCTAGGACTCTAAGGGGTTTTGATAGCATTATTATAGTAGTGGATAGGTCCAGAAATATGTCACACTTCTTTCCATGCAAATGTACTAATTATTCCTCCCAGATAGATTGATTATTCTCTAAATAGGTTGTTAGAATACATGGACTGCCTCTAAACATTATTACAAATAGAGATTCAAAGTTTGTGTGCCATTTTTGGTAAACTTTGTATAAAATGTTGGGAATATAATTGTCATTCACTTTAGCATATCAGCCTCTGAATGATGGTGAAAACAAGGTGGTGAATAGTTCCTTGAGAAATATCTTTAGATGTTTAACAAATCAGCATGGTCAAGCATAGGACATGGTGATCAATCAAATGAAATTTGCATATAATGCCTTGATCAATAGGAGCTTTGAGATTGTATATAGTGTTCACCCGAGACGGATTTTGGAGCTTAGAGATCTAAATGGAATGGATAAGATGAGTGCTCAAGGATATGACTTATCAATATTCATGTAGAGCATTCATTATAGGATGAAAGAAACTCTACAACAAACTACAGATAGATACAAAGAAAAAGGCTGATGTAAAGAAGAAAGATGTGCAATTTAAGTTTGAGGGTTCGGTCATGGATTATCTGAAGAAGGAAAGGATTCTTAAGGGTCAACCTACCAAGTTTTTTATGAAGAAAATAAGACCTCTCCTAATAGTGCATAAGTTTGGGAAGAATACCTATGAGATTGCATTACCCCCAGGACTATGCATATCTCCAATCTTAATATTTATGACTTGTTTCTATATAAGGGTCATACTATTGCAAATGATGCCACAACCATTTTTTACGCAGATGAAGATGATGAGTCGGTCAAGGACCTACCATCTATCCATCTATTGTGAATTGAATGCATCGTAGACACTAAGGTGGTCAAAAATCTAGAACGGGGAATAAAAAGGAATATCTTGTCAAGTCAATTAGCCTACCTGACGTAGATGCCACCTTAATGAGTGAGGAAGATATATTGAAGCATGGGACTTCTATGGAAGACTTGGTTCTTCAAGGGACTTTACTTTTTCTTACCCCCGACAAGTAAGATGCGGGAGAACCTAGGAGATCAATGAGACCTATGAAGGCTCTTGAACAATTTTAGTATTTTTAAATGTTTTCCAAGGTGTAATAAGGTCTTGTAGACCATTCATAGAGTTTTTGTTTTATGTTTGTAAGACATTGGCGCCATTTTTTATATTTGTAACCTATTAGAACCTAATTGGTCAACTTTGGTCAAAGGTCACCCAAACTGTGAAAATGGGTACAAGCATTATTTTTTACATTTTTGAGACATATGTGGCCTATGGATGATATTTTTAAAATGTCTTGAAAATTAGTTGGGATCAGTTGAGGAGGTTATATTATGTTTTTGTAAGACATTTTGGGTCAAGGATGTAAGGGATGATGTAATTTTGGTGATAGCACTTAATAAACTGCTCACAATTTCCATGTTTTTGTGGTAACAGTGATTTTGTATGGTCCAGTATAGATTCATTTCATGGTATAATATATTGTTTTTAATTTACCTATGTGTTATGTTCATTTTGGTTATGGTTTTGGTTTGGCGAAGAGAGGTGCATAAATCAGTAAGTTATTGTCATTTTTGTTTCAGAAACATGTAACGCTCTAAAGACTAGGGTTGTGGAAGATGTTAGAATAACCTAACATTCCACTGGTCAAATTGGCCAAACCCCTTGGGAATATTAGGTGATAGGATTTATTTTATGACTATGGTGGTCTCTAAGTTGGTCATGGAGCTGGTGAATTTTGGTGTGATTCCCTAGGCCAGTCATCTCAATTTAACTAACCATGGGAAGTTATAGATCCTTTTGCAAAGATAAAAACTAGTGGGAGAGGTTCGTTATAATGGTGGATTTGGTGAATTTAGGTATGTGCAGACATTTCTCAAGCATTGGTGGAAAGAGATCAACCCATTCCTTAAGATTTTCTTTCTAAATATTACATATTAGCCATATTAGGTCTGTTTGTGTAGAAGGGTTTTGACTAGGTCAACTAGGGTGTCCAAGTCTATGAATTGGGAATACTTTTTCTTGAAAATGGCTATCTAAAATGGTGCCAACAAGAAGTTGAGTTGAATTTTTGGCCAAAAATTGGAACTCTTTTCCCTATTTTTCAAAATTTATCGTAATTGATCCTAAAATTTGAAGCACTTAAAGATTGAATCTCAAGAAAAGTTAGTAATATGAAATGTAGTACTCAAAGTCTAGTTTTCCAATATGTAATTTATATTAATACCTAGATAATAAGAATTGGATTTCACTAGGTGTTTCCAAAAATAACTATTTAAAAATCACCTTTTTGGGACCTTCCATGCCTATGTACGACAGCCATAATTTGACCTAAATGAGAATATTTTTTTGAATCCTTTTGAAATATCACTTTTAAGACACTCAAGATTGACGAGCATATTTTTTTTGTAATTTCTTACTAAATATATATTTTTTTACTATTTTTTTATTAGGAATAATTTTTATTTTGAAAATCCCTCATGTACAACAAGCATAAGTTGACCTAAACTCATCACTTTTGAGTTTTTATTTTTTTCAAAGTAAAGATAATTATCTATAGTTTGATGTCATATAATTTATTTTTTCAAAAAATATGAAAATAAATTAGTGTTATAAAAAATAAGAAAACCTCTTATTTCATGCTTATTGAGTTGTTTTATTAGAAATTATTTAAAATTTAAAAAAATTAGTCCAATTTAAAAATAAACTATGTATTTATAATATATGTAATATTATCTAAAATGGGGTTTAATTTGGTAGAAAAATTATTTATAAAACATCTTTTTCCAAAAGTGGGTTTCACACACAAAAAGTTCCTCTAGAAGTGGACTCAACTTCTTGCACTTACCCAAATGTGATTTTTGTTTTGGGTGTCATTTGGAAAGTTTTGGAGTTATGGTCTAAAGAGTCCAAGGGTAGGGCTATATGAAGTTTTGGTCTGTTCCAAAGAAAGTACCCTTGGAAGAAGTTGTGCACCAAAGAAAGTGATGGTTCTCTGATATCTTGTGTCCCCAATAATAGAATAGGGTGATTTAGAGAGCCTAACCAATCTCTACAAGAGTGTTTTTTCCAACCTTGTATAACAAAGGGTGATCAAGTGTGGTTGAAATAATGTCAATATGAGGAATTGATGTGATAAATTGTATCTATAAGGGGTTTTTAGTTGTTCAACGACTCTGTAAGGAAAAAGAGCATTGTTAATGACCCGCATGCATGTTTGTAACAAGTTGTTAAGATATCCCAAGGACTATGTACCTTGTGATTGAGGTCTAGTTGTGGTTTGTGAGTTGAATTACCTTTTTTTCTCTTGTAGCTCTGCATCAATTTGGATTATCTATTTCAGTGCTTCGGTTGAAGCGTACACTAGATGATATGCTTTCAATATTTATTCTTATCCATGTCGGTGTTGGTTCCATTTATTTTGCAACACATTGTGGATCATTTATTTGGGTTCATTCCTATCATATAAGTTTTGATTATGCTTTGGTTGATGCATTTGTAATGTATAGATCTCATCCATTGGTATCAAAGATCTCAGTGATAGTTTAGTATTTTTTTATGTTGAAGGCATGTTGTATTGAGTGAGATGGTCCACATTTTATTCCTTACAACTATGGGAATATTTCACTATTACCTATTTTGAATTGGATTAGGCCTACCTGGTTATTGGCATGAGATGGTATTGTTGCCCAAATTTTCCCATTTTGTGCATTTGGTCTGGTTTGCCCCGTCTGGTTTCATCTGTCTTGTTTTCCAGGCTTCATGTCTTCACTTGGCCCTTAGGCCCTGAAATAAACCCTAAGTCTTTTTACAAATGGTGGATAAAGCCCTAGGCCATGGATCTTATGTTTCGAAGTTAATTTTTCCAATTCACTTGGAGCACGTGTTTTTTCCTTGTCGTGTAATTTCCTTAGCCTGGGCGAATATTATCTTTTCTATCCTGACTTCGCTTTTCACTGTGTCGCGTAGTTTCTAAACGCTAAGGAATATTCTATCTTGGTTCTTAGACTTCACGATTAGTCCTCAATAGGGATGTCGTGGGAAGCTCATGTTACATGTTACAAAGATGGGGCCCACCTTAGTCGTGAAGTCACATGAGTTTCCAGCAGTTAAAAAGAATGTCTCCCGACTTCGCGGTTGCCCTTGGTTGCTATGTCGCTGGATCATGCCGAAGTCAGCAGTTAGGCCAAACAGTTAGTTGGGTGATCGTGGGATTTCCTTGGTAGTCAGTGAAAATTGCCCAGACTTTGCGACTCCTTTGGTCGCGTGATCGCCGGATCGGGTCATAGCCGTAGTAGTCAAGGTAGAGTAGTTAGTGGCAAGGTCGCTGGATAGAATGGTGAGTTAAGAAATTTCCTCGCAACTTTGATTTTAGACAGTCGCCATGTCGCTGGATCTTGACCCAGGTTTGCCAAAGGTTAAAGGATCAGAGTGTCGCTGTGTTGAGAGATATAACTGTGGTTAATGGTTGATGCTAGCGACATGGAGACTAACCGTCAGTCATGTGGTCTCTTGATTTGAATTTGAAAAGATGGCGGAAAATTTTACACTGTGTCATCGCGCAGTCGCCGAGTAAAGGAATCAAAGAAGAAATAGCTCGCGGGTTTGCGACGAGCTGAGGAGAAGTTTTCATCGCGCAACCACTGAGAAAAAAGGTAAAAGAGAAAACAAAGCGCATGTGTGCGATTAACAAAGGTAAGACTCATCGCGCAGTCACTAAGCAATAAGAACAAAGTGAAATCTGTCTGCGGGTCTGCGACCGAAGAAAAAGAGGTGTCATCGCATGGTCACTGATCAAAGTAGGTGAATGAAAAGTAGCCAGCGACTGTGCGATTACTGAGAGGAGGTGGCTCGTCATGCACTCGCCAATGTTTAAAAGTGAACAGAGATCATCCCGCGACTGCGCGATTAATGGAAGATAGAGCTCGTCGCACACCCGCCAATGTTTTAAGGAGGTCAAAAGGTAGCCCGCGAGTATGCACTGAAGAAGGATGGATGCTCATCGCTCAGTCACTGTTCCATAAAGGTAAAGGGTTCTCAGCTTACAACTGTGCAATCGATGAAAGAAAAGGTGTCATCACCTACTCACACATAAAGTAAAGCAAAGTTAAAGTTGCTCGCGAGTGCGCAATCTCAGAAAAGGTAATGAATAAAGACCTCATCACTTAGTCACTCAGAATCCAGAGGGGAGAATGCATAGCCTGCGACTATGCGATGATAATGCAGATGAAGTTGCAGAGGAAAGATGTTTTTCTTAGTTGCAAGGGATTTCCAAGGTATCAGAGCATTCTAATCACAGAGAATT
>MU225764.1:3613018-3624306 GCA_018584345.1 Thuja plicata
TTTGGTGCATCACCTAGTAGGTAGTTTTCTTTCAGTCATTTCCCTTTCATGCAATCCTTCTATCCCTTTCCCTCAAAAGTTTTACTTTCCTGTTTAAGAAGCAAATTAAGGTGATTATCCAAGAGGATCCAGCCTAGAATCTGGAGGTCTCATCTCAGTTAGCATAGGTCCCACAACCTGGAGATGATTCCCTTGTTATACTGGATTATCAAGACCAAGAGAGCTTGAGATTAGAGGCGCATAATCAGTGTATAACAGGTATAAAATAACAATCTATTTACTTTTAGTATGCTTGCTCAAAAGTATATGCAAAGTGAATGTGAATCAGATAAAGGAATATTTGTGTGTTGATGTACATGCAAGTTGATGCGATTAGTGGCAGTCTGGTATATAATTTAAGTATTGCATAGTATTGATGGAAGTGACCTAAGTCATCGATTCAACTTTCATTTCATATATTCTAGTAGAGAGCCTATTTGTATTCACATTTAGTTTTTTTTATATTTGGTTAGTTAGGCCAACTGACTATTAGTATATAGAAGCACTGAGAGGGGAGTGAATCAGTATAATAGGTAATGAACAAATTCAATTAATAATTTTGTAATGCTTTTAACCAACTTGAGAGAAATAAAATATGCAAGAGTTACTACACAATAGAAGTAAAACAATTTAAGCATCCACAAGGAATAATGCATAACACCACTATTTTTCACATGGAAAACCTTGTGAGAGGGAGAAAGCCATGGTGGGATGAAACCCACAATATCTTCAATGTAGTAAAAAGAATTTCCCTGTTAGGAGCTTACAATACCCTATTAGGGGCTCACCCAATTAGAAGTGACTAGTAGCTTGTTAGAAGTATAATGAAACCTGTTAGGATCTACATTGCTAGACGATTTAGAATTCCTTCTTAAAAGTCCTTCTATTAAATTATTTATACAAAAGACATGTTAAAGTCCACCCTATTAAGGGATTTAACCTGCTAATCTATTAAAGTTAGCCTTGAGTACTTAACTCAAATAAATGATATAGTGATGATATTGCTTGGCTATAAGATACAATACAATCTTTGAACTCTTGGCATAATACTTTGCCTCTTTCTCTTATTTCAACCACCAGACACATGATCTCCAACCCTAAATCACATGATTTAGCTTGCCTATGTAATGTTGTTCTTAAGTCGGTTAAGACTTGAAAAGCATTTCCCAAGTTGACACAAAGCATTAACATAAATTCTAAAAATCAACACCAATCATACCTAACATGTCGGACCAAAATGTAATACAAGTATTTATTAAAAAACATTGAAAATTACTTTACTTCCTAGACCATATGATCATCAAGAAAAAATTGGTGACTCAACCAGTTCATGTTGAACACAACACCAAAATACTAAATTTCACAAAATGTTGAGTTAATTGTCACGATTGTAAACCTAAACTTGTCTAACCATAGTGATGCTCCAGTAATAATCACACCTCCCAATGTGCTCCCAAACTTGGTCACTAATCAAAATAATTTATGTTACTCTCTCTGTGTTAACTAGTCAAAACACTTAGAGTAAATGGTGTCACCTATTCATTCTATTGATTGGTATCTACAACCTATTCACCAAATCTAATAGAGTTGTGGAGCTTTCATCAATTAAAAAATTAAACTCATCACCTCAACTACAAAATCCAACACAATGGAAAAAATCTCCCGCTTTGCCATTGATGGAAAGACATAGTGAAAATGTTGTCTCTCTTCATAAATGCTTATCACCGATCACTAAAAAACATATATAGAGCTCTGTAAATGTCTTCTATACTTCAAAACACTATTTTTCTACTATATACCATCACTCCCCCTTTGAAAGTAATGACAAAGGTACAAAATTGAACTTCAAAAATTGAAAATAGCTTACCGATCATAGCCTCTCTAATTTTTTTTATTTATTTTTATGTATCCAAGGAACTCTCCCATGAATTCTGCAAATGTTCCATTTAAATAATCTATCCATGAAGAATATAAGCTAACTCCACCATAACTTCAAGTGTACTCATATTAGGTAACCCAAGTGTTACCTCTGCATCTTTAACATCATATTGCTCAATGTCAATTGATGGAATCAAATAGGTCTGTAACTCCATTAATATAGAGATCCTTTTGTCTTGTTCACCTTGCAATGGTTTCCATAAACTAATCAAAACTCTTTTTCTCATAATCCAATTTAGCTCTATTCATAGAAGCTTCCTCCAAGCTATTAACTTTCTTAGTTATAGCATTGATCAAAGTATCCATTTTCTCAATTGGTGTACATTTGGATCATAGATAACATTGGGTAAAAGATATGCAAGAATGTCTCTATCTTACTCAAGTACTTGTTCTTGTTTCTATTCAGCTCTAAGTTTGTCCCTTTTAGCTTTCAACTTTAGTATGTCTGATATTCTCATTAATTCAATAGGACTCATTTTAGTAATATCAATAGGCGCTTGTATGAACTCAACATCCTCATCTCTAAGTTAATCTTTATCTTCTTCATCTCCTTTCTCTTCTTCTTGTAACTTGAACTTCCACTTAGGTCCAATTACATTTTTACTGAATGTGCTGCTAGATCAACTTCATCTTTCTTTTTAGCATCACATGTCTATCTGATTTGATCAGTTGCAATAGATATTAGGGTAAGTGCAAGAAGTTGGGTACCAATTCTGTGGAATTCTTGTGGGCTTGATAACTACCGCTTGAAATGAGCACCCATTTTGAAAAAAAAAAGGCACCCATCTTAGGCTTGGACACCCGATCAAAAATTCAAAAAAAGGGTACCCATTTTTTATTTTTTTTTTCAAATTTTTTTAAAGAAACTCATTTTTACATGCCGATTTATTATATTTAAAAAATAGGTACACATTTTTAAATGTGTGCCCATTTTTTAAAATTTGAATTTACCAAACCACCCTTGGCATTGGATTTTGGTTTGAGACAAGTTTAGTGGGACCAGACCTATGCTTGGACCTCCAAAATAATGGCTAAGGCATTTGAATACCAGATTTTTGTCTTGCCATAATTTTTTGAGGCTCTTCCTAATCAAATTTTTGACGAAATGAAAACCCATTAGAGCTCTTACTATCTAGATTTCAAAACTACAAATTTTATAGTGATATGATAAATTTTACTATTTTTACAATATTTATTAATCAAAAGTGGTACCTAAACTTAAAATAGTAAGGTTCACTAAAACTTTAATAACTTTTTTGATTTTAGGTTTTTGAAAAAATGAATTATATGAGCCCAATCTACATAGAATTTTCTTCAAAATAGAAAAAAAATCCAAAAAAAAGTGAAACTTTTATCAAATTATGGTGGTCGTACATGAGAGGTTTTGAAAATGTACGTTATAGTCAATTAAAAATTAATATAAAAAATATATTTAATTTAAAAAAAAAGTAAAAATATTTTGACCAATCTCTGATGTGTTACCTACCTTCCCCCAGAAGGATTTGTAAAAAATCATTTATTTACTTCAAAATAGGGTGGCCGTACACATGCGGGGTATGGTCCTGAAACATGCATTTTGAAAAAGAGGTTTTTAAACATGCCTACTGAAATATATTTTCTACCATGTGGGTATTCTAATAAATTACATATTTGAAAAATAGAATCTGAGAAAAACATTTTCTATTAGTGTATTTTTTTGAGATTCAATCTCTAAGTGCCTCAAATTTTTACATCAATTGACAGAAAATTTGAAAAATAGGGAAAACACTTCCACTTTTTTCCCAAAAGTGGGACTCAACTTGTTGCAGCCACCCATCACCACCTCTATAGTTGTATCCTTTGCACATTTGCAACTTCAACAATAGTATCTTATTGTGGTATATCAGAATATAAATCTTGCACATTTGCAACTTCAACAATAGTGCTTCATCTTTACCTTGCACATTTGCAACTTCAACAATAGTATCTTATTGTGGTATATCAAAATATAAATCTCCCATAATGTCTTATATTACTTGTTCAATAGAGAAAAATTCATCTATTGTCACCTCCCCTTGAGGATTTTTTATCAGTTCATATTCTTTCAGTTTCTCCTTCCCGATGTTAACTATCTCATCATAGATTTCATGAGATTCACCAACTAATATTATGCATACTCTACTTCTTATTTTGAATCCAGGTCTTATTGCCTCAATTACAATTTTTACATCTTCAATAGGTAATTTAGGCTTCAGTAGGATTAATGCTTGCTCCATTGTTTCTCTATCTTTCTTCACAAAATGTCTCCACCTAGCATTAATATTATTGTAAAGTGATTCAGGTATGATCTTATGTAGTTCACTAAGTCCTCTACAAAACTTATGCAAACTAAATCCAATAGCATCTTCAATGTCATTGATCATCATGATATGTTGATTCAGTTTAGACTTTGTTATGCGAGTGGCCTCACCATCTAGAATCATTCTCAAAATAGATACATCACCAAGCACACACAGCCCTATTATGGCATGAATAATATCTTTCATAATCTTATGTGGTATGTCCAACCATAATAAATGATCATGAACATGACTAAGTACATATATAATCTAGTCAGATTCAAACTCATCATGTAGGTCAAAAACATATATGAAACCCTTGTTAGTCAAGTTATTGTGTTCATTCTTCAATCCAGAGTCATTACATAGCTTGGTATATGTATTGAAGATATTACTATAACCAAGATCCAAAATCTTACAGTGAAAAAATAATCTTACATCCCCTGTCAATAACACATCATGATGTATTGAGGAAAAAGAACCAAAGGGATAATTTTGTATCGTATTTAGAGGGTGTAACTTGAAAAGTAGCCTCAAATCCTTAGTAATCTCAACCAACACAAGGGTGTCCATAATGATAACAATGATCAACACAAAACACATCGTCTGCAACAAAGAAATATACCACTTTGTCCGTCAATATGGGTTCTAAAGATACCACTTCAATTCAAGCATGGTATAACAACCTTCAATTTAGAAACATTTTGAATCACTTAGGAGTCACTCAAAAAACACTCACAAGTGCATTGCTTATCTTGTAGAATGGAATGTGATGAATGAACTTCAATTTTACCCTTATAACATCTTAATTCCAAGCAATAAATGCAAACGGTCAAATAATGCCTTTAACTAATCTCAATGGTTATAACATAAAGTGTCAATAAACTATAAATAAAACAATTATGTGGTCGTATAGAATCATATTTAATATACTATTCTTCATTAAATTATTTTAAAACATCAATAGACATATAAATATGTCAATAAATATTACTGTGCACACAACTTGGGGGATATGTTATTGATCTGACTTGATTTTCTCCCCCTAAGCCAATAGTTTTTTACTTAGTTTGATGGTTAATTCTCCACATTACCTGATGTTGTGGATCTCTCTATCAATTCAGAAGATTTAAGATCTCCTTTCTTCAACCATGTATCCTTCATTTTCTTTCTGATTCCTTCAACATCTGAAATCTTCTTCCCTTTATCATTGACAGGCCTATTCACCAGTTGACCTCCAGTGTTGTTCTTCTTCACTCAGAAATATCTAGCAAGATGTCCAATCTTATTGTAATATGAAAAAAACCATACATGTTTTTTTCCATGGCCCAACATTTCCTCTACCATTTCTCATCTTGCAATTCATTACAGTATGTCCAAAATTGTGACAAATAGAATAGGTAACATTCAATCGGTTTCCTTCTAGATTAATTCTATGTCAGTTTGAGTTATAAGGAATTTGATTATTGATTCTATCCCTTAACTCATTCGCCTTATGACCATACTTATGATAGTGATGATGGTTACCTTGAAAGACAATATCTTCAGCATTGTAACCTTCAGATCTTCAATAAAAATTTCTATATCTAGAAGTAGGTGCATTAGGTCTATTAGGTCCAATAGGTCTAAACCTATAAACATTAGTAGTATGTCCTTCTTTGTGATAATTGAAACATATCGGTCTATAAGTTCTCTTACCAAATTTTTTTTTTTTCACCTTAGGTGTTGAATCTCTTTTAGCATGGATCTCCTTTGTACCAAATGACTCACCAATTTTAAATTTAGAAATCCCTAAACCTTGTTTCTCATCATTTCTCCTTTGTCTAGAGAGTTTTTCATCAAGCTTAGAAAAAATATTATTAAACTTATTGAACAAATAATTAGCACTATTCAACTCTTCTTTCATATTTTCATTCTCATTTCTCAGATTCTTGTTTTCTCCTATCGAATTAGGATTTTCCTCATTTGAATCATGTAGGTGTTCCTACAAAATAACAAACTCTTATTCAGACCTGAATAGCTCATCCACTTTAGTCATTAGGGTTTCATCTTTGGCTTTTAGGGAATCCTCTACAACTTTCTTAGCCTCATCTATAACTATCATTGCTTCTAACTCTTCACCCATTCTCATTGAGATTTTTTCCAACTCTCTTTGCATGTTCTTCTTTTCTTACATCAGTTTGTCCAATTCCTTATGCATGTCCTTGTTTTTATTAGCTAGCTTCGCATTCTCTAAGGTCATAGCTTCTACCTAAAATTCATTAGATCTACTCTTCTCAGATATGTGTTCAATAATATCTTGACTTTTACTCAATTGCTCGACCAACTCTTATCTATTAGCCCTAGAAATCCTCAACTAGTCTTTAAGTTTCTCAATTATGTCCTCTGCTTGTACACATTGTCTTATATAAAATTTCATGACTTTATTAAGGATCTCACCCAAACTATTAGGCTTCTTCAAGGGAACCAGCCTCTGATACCAATTCTTAGTATATAGAAGCACCGAGAGGGGGGTAAATAAGTGTCAACAAGTAATAAACCAATTCAACAAATAATTTGATAATAACCAACCTGAAAGAAATTAAATATGCAAGAGTAACTATGCAATAGAAGTTAAACAATTTAAGCATCCACACAACATAACACATAACACCACTATTTTTAACATGGAAACCCTTTTGAGAAGGAGAAAACTATAGTGGGGATAACACCCACATTCTCTCTTGTGCAGAAAAAAGAGTTTCCCTATTAGGACCTTACAATACCCTATTATGGGATCATCCAGTTAGAAGTAACTAGTACCTTGTTAGAAGTACAATGAGGCTTATTAGGATCTACCTTGCTAGGTGATTTAGAACTACTTTTTTGAAATCACCTTATTAAAGGATTTATACAAGAGACCTGTTAAAGTCCACCATGTAAATGGATTTATCCTACTAACCTATTAATGTTAGCCTTAAGAAATGAACTCAAATAACTGATCTAGTAATGATGTTGCTTTCGTAACAGATCCAATCCAATCTCAACCTCTGTCTCTGATCTCAACCACCAAACACACCATCTCTAACCCTAAATCATATGATTTAGCTTTCCTTTATAATGTTTTTCTTAAGTCGGTTAAGAATTCAAAATCATTTCCTTAGTTGAAACAAAATATTTACCTAACTCATGAAAATTAGTGCCAATCATACCTAACATGTAAGTATAAAATGTAATACAAGTATTAATTACAAAACATCAACACTTTCTTAACTGCCTAGACCATCTGATCATCAGGAACCAATTGGTAACTCAACTGGTTCATGTTGAAGATAACACAAAAATACTAAATTTTACAATATGTTGAGTTAAATGTCACAGTCATAAACTTGAACGCGTCTGACCATAGTGATGCTCTAGTAATAATCACACCTCTCAATGTGCACACAAAATCGATCACTACTCAAAAAACTTTCTGTTACTATCTCCCTGTTAACTGGTCAGAACACTTAGCATAAACTACTTCACCTATTCATCTTGTTGATCAGTATCTTCAACCTACTCACAAAATATAATAGAGATGTGGAGCTGCCATCAATGACAAAACCAAACTCATTACCTCAACTACAAAATCCACCATAATGCCAACAATGACAGTGAGCCGAACAACATCGAGTACATGCTAGTGAGCCCTCATAAAAATCACCTTATTCAATATCACCTTAATCGGTGTTCTTTTCATGAGAATTAGTTTCTTCATCATTTTTCCCAGTTTGGGTTTCCATTTAAATTTTTGTGTTCATTGTGTTGGTGTATTTTTTCTTTGATGTTTTATCTATTGTAATTTTTTGATTGGTTTAAGTATTTACCAGATTAAAATATGAGAAGGAAATTGTTTGTTATTAATTGATTCACCCACTTTCAGTTATTTGGCCTGTTTCACACACCAAACCATGACCAAACTTACTGCCACCAAGATCCACCAGAGATTTACATGCAACCAATAAAGTAAAGGGAAAAAAAATTGCAACATAGAGAGGGGGGAAAAGGGGCCTAAAGTCATTAGAGTACATCCACTTCAAAAAAATTAACTCATATTATTACCACCAACTCAAAGGTTAGGATCTAAAAATTCCCAAAAGTAGGGCCTCCTCGAAGCACCCAAAAACAAGTCACAAGGATAAAGCATCCAAGTCCATTGAACTCCACAAACACCCCTAATCACGAAAGCATGCTAATACTCAAGAACATGGACTGGAATGAAGATGAACCACCTACAAAGAAAGGAAACTTGTAAAATAATCATACGGAAATTAAGGCACCAAATTGCGGCAATGAAAGGAAGGAAACCCAAAAAGAACATAGAATAATCATTCATCAAACACATCACCTCCCATACAAAAATTAGATAAAATTGAGACAACGACTAGGACCATCCAAGAGAAGAAAATTAAAGAAATTGGAGGAAAAACCCAGCCAAGATCAAAAGAATAAATGACTAATTGAAAAAAATAGGGAAAATAAGCCCTCTCTCTATTAACGACATCCTCCAAGTGATTGGCATCAGGGAAGATGGTTAGAAAATAACATCAAAAGTATAGAAGTTGTCACAAGACATCCAAAATAGCTAGAGAGGAACTAGAGCCCTAGAAGCCTCACAACCTTAGCAAGGATGGCCATCAAGTCTTGTCTAACATGGAATGAAATTTTTCTAGAAGCCAAGTGGGAAAGAACATGTTCCCTTACAGGCACATCTAGAATAAATTATTGTTGAAATTCTCACACCCACTTTTCACGCACGAACAAGAAAGACCTTGAGCAGCTCCAAAAACCCCAACCCACCATACCATAGACCCATACCACACACCTAAGAGGGCCAAGCGAAGCGGGTCTCTATTTTATAATTGTAATAATATATTATATTTAACTATAATGAGTGTTGATCCTTTATGTTCTTTCTTGACTCAAAATATATAATTTATTTTCATAAAACATGTGGATTATGGATTATAATATAGAATATGTTTTAAAAGGAATGAGATTTTTCTATTATGTTTTAGTTTGGATGGCTTTCATTCATTCTTGATAGGTACCCATCATAGCATATATCTACCCATAATTTTAACAATATATTTTATATAGACCTATAATAGTTCAAAATTCAGGATACATGACATTTAGCCAAAACTTAATGTGAAAATTTCAAGTAGTTGAACAAAAAATATCATTTGTTGTTTGCAGTATATTATATTTTTATGTAAATTGAAACTAATACACAATTGAAATGGACCAAATGTGTACGAGTTACCATATTATTTGTTATCTTTTATATCCAACACAAATTGACAAATATTTGAACACAAAAATTAAAACATATTGTTATAAAAAAGAAAATATTACTATATAAATTGCAACCTGTACTCAATAGAAATTTGTCAATAGTTGAACACTAAAATAGATACAAAATCATTCGCATTATATTGAAAAATAAAAAATATTTATTGTGCTCAATTCATATATTTGTGATACCACAAATTATTAATAAAAAATACTCCAAAGTATATACATTGCTATCCCAATAGTTATACATACAAAAATAATATTTTTCTAGTACTAGCACAATACTTATTTAAATGAAACACATTATTATATTAAATGAATATCTTATTCTATGAAATTTATAATGAATAACTATGATATTTCATTTGAAACAAAAAAATAATATAGCTTGTTAATTGATGAATTTTTATTTTTATTTTTTATGACAGTCATAGATTCTTATGTGTTGAAATATGACTAGATTTTCATGAATATATATACTATAAATATATGGGTATGTGCAAGATCATGAGGGGCCAAACTATGCCCTTAAGTGGCAATGAAAAATCAGAAAATCAGGGTTAGTAAAGTTGACGTGAAATTTTGAACTAGCTATTAACCTAATATCAAATAGTTGTAAAAATAGAATCTGTAGGAAATTGAATGTAGTTTCTAAACTACTAGGCCTTTTCTGAAAATAAGTTAATATGATTGGTGAAAAGTATAGATTTCAATTCAGCAATACAAAAATTTCAACAAAAAAATAAGTAGGTGTTTGTCTGACCACCTTAATCATAATCAAACGATAATAATTTTTTATAAGATTTTATATATTAGTAGACTAATGCCTGGATGTGACACATATTTTTGTGTAATTTTATTATAAAAAAAAATTAATTATGAATTATCTGCTACAACATTTTCAGAATAAAAAACTCCCGTGTCTGACCACCTTAACTCATTGAAAAATTTACCAAATTCAAAAAAACAAAATTTTTCCTTATAGTAGGTGAAGCATAGAATGTGACACATTTTTCAGATTTCAAAAATGTTATACCGTCTGAAAATTATAGTCCTTTTTCAATCAGTATATAAATCAGCACTTTAGAGGTAATTCAATTGGAAAATAACTAATAATTACTTACCAACTTCAAAATTTGACAACAATTATATCGATAGAAAGCTGATAATCTCCTTAAGATACCCTTTTTGTTTCATCAAATTTGGGTGAAAAAAAACTCGTCAGCTACATGGTCAAAGTCTGGAACTCAGAGAAACATGGGAAAAACATATTTTTGAGACATTTGAAGATTTGACCAGGTAGGTATGGTACACAAAGCAATACCAAGCCTAATCGGGTACCCGATATTTTTAGGTACCCAAAAATCATGGTAGAATTTTGAATTGTAAATTTTCCCTCCCCTTTGTCTCTCTTAATATATTTTCAACCCCTTTCTCCCTCCCATTTCACCATACTAGATTATATATCAAAAATTATATATTAGATTATCTATTATATATATTAAATATGATATAATATCTATTATATATTAAATATTATATAATATATATTAATATTAAATATTACATTATATATCATATATTGTATATTATTTTATATGTATTATATATTAATATGTATTTTACAATATATCACATAATATCTTCATATTTAAATTGTATATATATATATAT
>MU225764.1:3632377-3663255 GCA_018584345.1 Thuja plicata
TTAAGTGTATCCTAAGGGGTCGTAGGACCCCTTAGGACACATTTAAACATTCAAATGGGTCAAAAGGGGTCATAGGGTCTTTCTGGGGTTCTTAGTACACCTTATCACGCATTAGGACCCCTAGGAAGACCCCACGACCCCTTTGGACGCATTTGAATGGTCAAGTGTGTCTGAAGGGCTCATAGGACCCCTCAGGATATACTTGAGAATTCAAATGGGTTGAAAGGGGTCATGGGGTCTTCCTTAGGGTTCTAGTATGCCTTTTCACATACTACAACCCCTAGAAAGACCCCATGATCCCTTTTGACACATTTGAATGGTCAAGTGTGTCCTATGGGGTCGTAGGACCCCTTAGGATACACCTGAGAATTTAAATGGGTCAAAAAGGGTCATTGGGTCTTCCTAGGGGTCCTAGTATGCCTTTTCAGCAACAATGACCCCTAGGAAGACCCCATGACCCCTTTTGACACATTTAAATGGTCAAGTGTGTCCTAAGGGGTCGTAGGACTCGTTAGGACACACTTGAACATTAAAATGGGTTGAAAGGGGTCATTGGGTATTTCTTAGTGTACTAGTACATCTTATCACGCATTAAGACCTCTAGGAAGACCCCACGACCCCTTTTGACCCATTTGAATGGTCAAGTCTTTCTTAAGGGGTTGTAGTTCCCCTTAGGATACACTTGAGCATTCAAATGGGTCGAAAGGGGTCATGGGGTCTTCCTAGGGTTCCTAATATGTGATAAGGCATACTAGGACCCCCAAGAAGACCCCATGACCCCTTTTGAGCCATTTGAATGTTTAAATGTGTCCTAAGGGGTCCTACAACCCCTTAGGACACACTTGACCATTCAAATAGGTCGAAAGGTATCATGGTGTCTTCCTGGGGCTCCTAGTACCCGTTATCATGCACTACGACCTCTCTCTCTCTCTCTCTTATATTTTACAATACATATAAATAATATAATAATTATATAATATAATTTATAATAATTATATAATGTAATAATATGTAGACAAATATAATCTAATTATATGTAGAAAAATATAATTTAATTATATAATAACATTAAAATAGTTCCCACCACCTTTTATATGTAAAACTTCAATTATTACATTTAGGTCCCGCCTTGTTTTCGGGTACCTAAAAATATTAGGTATCTGATTGTGAACTGGTGTGACTTTTACCAAAATATTCCCTGCCCCCACAGACTAGAGAATCACGGAATTTCAGATATATTTCATGGGTTACAGATGTTTTGCAGCAAAAAAAGTGATTTGGGGGCCAATTTTTAAAAGTGAGTTAATATGAGGTGTTTTCTGACAACTTTTGGTCTCACGATGGGAAGCGGCAGTTGTCAAAAGTATAAATAGAAGAGGAAGGTGACAGATGAAGAAATTCAAGCATATAGGGAAAAAGATAGGGAAAATCACTAAAGTAAGAGAGAAGGTATGTTAAACAATAATCAAGGTGACCCTGTAAATGTAGTTGCAAGTGAAGAGGATGTTGAATTTGAAAATAATATGGAAATTAATTTTGTGAATAACAATGTATGGAGTGAAGATGAGAATGTAGAGATGGAGAATGAAAATGTAGACTTGGGGAACGCAAACGTAGACTTGGGGAATGACAATGAATGGAATGAAGATGAAAATGTACACATGGACATTGAAAATGTAGATTTGGGGAATGAACATGTTGCACAAGAACCAAATGAACATTACACATCTCCAAATTATATGCAATATGAAGTCCCTTGCAATAAAGATAATCAATCTTCAAATTCGGGGCTTTCAAGAACACCTAAATGGTTAATTGAAATTGAGGAGAACATTATGAATAGTTGGGAAGGAAAGAGATCACATAGAATAAATAGGTTGTGGGCTTCAAGACTTTATGATCAATTTTTGGCAAACAAGACATTGGTTGAGCAATGTCAAATTTTTGTGTAGTTGTTAAAGATGGAAAAGATGAGACCTGTGCTTGTGAAATTGAAAATTCGTGTGAACAAGAAAATGGAGAGAAATTCCATTGTTGTGAAGAATATTTTCAATGGTCTCAATAGCATTGTGAAGACTAGCAGAGAAAAAGACAAGAGAGTTGCTCGGAGGGTTATTACAACCTCCTTAGTAAGTCATCATTTGAGAAAGGCTCGTTTGATGAGACAAAATTGTGTTGACTTCAATATAAACCATAAAAATTTGGATAGAGCACTTACAAGAAGAGAAAGACTTGATGATCCGCTTCAAATTGATACATGGGATTATGGTGGGAGACTTCCACATTTTGATAAGAAGCTAATATAAGTTGTCAAGGAGGATATTCAAAAATTTTGGCATGCTAACTCAAGAGTGTCACCAAATGTGAAGGATGTGTTGAAATTGAGAGTTGGCAATCGAGACTGCACCCCACATCCTAAAAATTATGTGGAGGTAAGTCAAGCATTGTTGTATAAAAAATTTTGTGAGACACATCCAAGATTGAAAATATCACAAAGGTCTTTTGAATCCGTGAAGCCATTTTATTATGTACCCCTTAAGATTCTGAATACATGTTGTTGCAAATATCATGTTGAGTTTTCAATGCATCATGAACTATTACGGTCCATTCATTCTACTTTTCATACTAATGAAATTCTAGAGGATTGTGGTGTAAGTGGTCTTCCCAAATCATCAAGAGACTTGCTAAATCAATTTTTATGTCGTAGAGATGATGGTTATTTATTTTATAAAAAATATTGCTTAAATGCCAAGTGCTCAGAATGTGGTGGCTTGTCCAAATTTAGGACATGTTTTCATGAGGGTTTGGAACACGATTTTGGAAATACACTTGTCCAAAAATAAGTATATGAAACAATGAAATATAAATTAAAGAGTGGAGGTGAAGGCTCTAGATGTGAGTTAGTTGAAAAAGAATACAATGTTGCTGATTTTATTTCAGATTTGAAGACAAATTTTTTTTACAAGTATGCAAGGCACAGTCACAGGTCTCAATGGTTGGATCAATAATTTAGGATGTGTAAGGACACTTTCCCCATTGGAACTATTATATCAGTTGTAGAATTTATGGATAACTATACATTACAGCCCCAAAATGAGACTCAAGCTCAACATTACAATTCCATTCAAGTTGCTGTTTTTGTACACATCACATATAGACATTCCCATGATAGCACAAAACATGAGTGGAAGATAATCAGAGAGTACCATTTTTATATGAGCGATGATAGGTCTCACTCTGATGAGTTTGTCCAACATTGTTTCCAGAACTATTTTGACTTCTTGCAGGAAAATGATATTGCTATGGATAGGCATCTCATTTGGTCAAATAATTGCACCAGTCAATTTAAGAATACCATAATGTTTTATTGGTTGTGTAGAATGCATGTGGAGAGAGGTGTACCTCATATTTGGAGTTTTTTTGAGTCAAGGCATGGGAAAGGGGAGCATGATGGAGTAGGTGTGTGTGTGAAGAGAGCTCTAGTTAAGGAGAAATTGAGGATTTCAGGTGCTATACTTCTCGATGCTTGTTCTATTGTTGATTGGTGTACTCTAGCATTGTCACACGGGGAGACTCTTGATTCTACAGTGCGTAGATTCTTTTGGTTGATGGAGGAGGGAACTGTAGGAGATAGATTGGATTGTCAAACAGTGAGAGACTCTTCAAAAATGCATTCATTCTGAAGCTCTGATAGTAGTACATGGAGCATTTGGACACGATAGTTGGCTTGTTTTTGCCCCATGTGTTTTCAGTATGATTGGGATCATTGTGAGTCAAGTGAGTGGGTGGATACATGGGTTCCATAGTATCTAAATCCTTTATCTTTAACACTCTCTATAAGAAATGATGACATGGACACTTCAATTGACTATGATCATCTTTCAGATCTTCTGAAGCTAGGAGATATTTTTGCATTAGTTGCACCACAAGGGAATGATGAGAGGTCATATTATCGGTTAGCACATTGTGTATGAGGTAAATAGAAGCTTCTACAACTGATGATAGATGGTGATGGGTTCACGTATCCTACTGGTTCAGTTGTTGCGGGAACATGTTTGCAAACATACGTGGTTAGAAAGAATGGAATTCCTGCATTTGAAGACTATGGGAAGCACAAAACTATTCTCATGTATTCACACCTTGTTATAGCAATAAATGTCAAGTTGTCAAAGCATCAAGGAAAACCAAAGACAAAAGAACTTTGGACTATTAGTACTGTTGATCATGAAGCACTATTGGAAACCCTAAAGCAAAGAGATGAAACTTCAGGAACACTTGACTAGGTAATAAGTTGACTCAGTGTAAGGTTTTCTATGTTAATCTTAAATTCAATACATTAATTTCACCTTTCTTAGATTCTAGTTTGAGTCAATAAACTTGGTTTTGTATGTGGATTGTAACTTGTGCAGGAGCACCTATGAAGACACCTAGGGTCAACATGGATCCAATCAGAGATAGAAGGACAAAAGAATCCTTAATGGTTAATTAAGATCTTTTGAAGCCTATAATGGCAATTTGTAACAATCATGTATGCATGGCCAATAGTGCCAACAAGGGATCTAAGTATAGATTTTAAAAAAAATAGGCAATGAAAACTCATAATTTTTAATTATTTACTTAGGTCATTTGCATGGTTTGAATTATTACAAATTTGATTGTTGTTTCTAATGCTTTAAGGATATTATTTTCATCAATAGGTGCTAACTGGTCTTTGAAATTCACATATCATGCACTTGTAACCTGTCAAGACAAGTTGTTTGGAGTTTGTTAGGACCCTAGAAAGTCTTATGGTTAGCCTTGTGTTATTTGACCTCTTTGAGCAAGAGGAATCCCTTGGGTATACGGTGAGACCTTAGGACTCTTTAAGAAAGGTGTGGAGTCTTGTTGTGTGGAGTTCTCCAAGCCTCTGCATCATAAATTGTAGTGAGGGTCAGTTAAAAATAGCTCCATAGTGTATATTTCAAACTATCTGTCTTGGCATCAAATTGCCTACTCCATCACCTTTGGCTAGCTTGGTAAATTCTAGTGACAACCCCATTCCACCCACGGAGTCACTAGAACACTTGCGACCACCCTCAACCCAAGTGTCCCCAAGGTGCGCTAAGCACGATTGGGCCGCGATATTCCAAGGATTGTATGTCAAACCTCGTGAGAGGTATTGACAAATTATTAGGGGATACATGATCATGTTGTTGAGCTCTACAAAAACCTCTCTCAGTTTTGCGTAATTTGACTTCATTTGCATTTCGCAAGGAAATCTCAGTCGATGCCAAAACTTGCAATGAGGGTCAATTGAAAGTAGCTCCGTAGTGTATATTTCAAACCGTTGTCCTAGCATCGAATCATCTGCTCCATCAGCTTTAGTTGGCCAATTAAATACTAGTGACAACCCCATTCCACCCATGGAGTCACTGAAACACTCGCGACCACGCAAGACCCAAGTGTCCCCAAGGTGCACTAAGCACGATAGGGAAGCAATATTCCAAGGCTTGTATCTTGGACCTCATGAGACGTATTGAAAAAATGTCAGGGGCTATAGGATCATGTTGCTGATTTTTTCAAAAACCTCTCTCTATTTTGGGTGATTCAACTTCATTTCCATTTGGAAAGGCAATCTCAGTCGATGCCAAAACTTTCAGTGAGGGTCTGTTGAAAGTATCTCCATAGTGTATATTTCAAACCGTCAGTCTTGGCATTGAAGTGTCTACTCCATCGACTCTAGTTGGTGAGGTAAACACTAGTGAAAACACCATCCCACCCACAAATTCACTAGAACACTCGTAACCATGCTAGACCCAAGTGTCCCCAAGGTGCACTAAGCACGATTTGGCAGCTATATTCCAAGACTCGTATCTCAGACCTTGTGAGAGGTATTGATAAACCATTAGGGCCTACAAGATCATGTTGTTGATTTCTACAAAAACCTCTCTCAATTATGGTCGATTCAACTTCATTTGCGTTTGGAAAGGCAATCTCAGTCGATGCCAAAACTTGCAATGAGGGTCAGTTGAAAGTAGCTTCGTAGTGTATATTTCAAACCATCCATCCTTACATTGAAGTGTCTACTCCATTAGCTCCGGTTGGCCGGTTAAACTCTAGTGACAACCCCATTCCACCCACAGAGTCACTGGAACGCTCGCGACCATGCTAGACCCAAGTGTCCCTAAGGTGCACGAAGCATGATTGGGAAGCAATTTTCCAAGGCTCATATATTAGACCTTGTTAGAGGTATCAACATATGGTTAGAGGATATGGGATCATATTTCTGAGGTCTACAACAACCTCTCCTAGATTTGGGTGATTCGACTTCATTTTCATTTGGCAAGGCAATCTCAGTCTATGCCATAACTTGCAATGAGGGTCAGTTGAAAGTAGCTTCATCGTGTATCTTTCAAACAACCTATTCTCACATCAAACCATCTATTCCATTAGCTCTAGTTGGCTGGTTCAATGCCAGTGACAAACCCATTCCACCCACGAAGTCACTGGAATGCTCGCAACCACGCTTGAGAAAAGTGTCCCCAAGGTGCACTAAGCATGATAGGGTAGAAATTTTCCAAGGCTCGTATATTAGACCTCGTGAGAGGTATCCATAAAATTTTAGGGGTTATGAGTTCATGTTTCCAAAGTCTAGAACAACCTCTCCTGGTTTTGGGCATGTTGACTTTGTTTCTGTTTGGCAAGGCAAACTCAGTCGATGTCATAACTTGCAATTAGGGTCAGTTGAAAGTAGCTTCGTAGTGTATCTTTTCAAATGGTATGTCCTAGCATCAAAGAATCTTCTCCATCGGCTCCGGTTGGCTGGGTAAAAACTAGTGACAACCCCATTCCACCAACGGACTCACTGGAATGCTCGCGACCATGCTTGAGCCAAGTGTCCCCAAGGTGCACTAAGCACGATTGGGCAACAATTTTCCAAGGATCATATCTTGGACCTCGTGAGAGTTATCAACAAACCATTAGGGGCTACAAAATCCTATTTCCAAGGTCTACAAAAACCTCTCCCTATTTTGGGTGATTCAACTTTATTTACTTTTGGCAAGGCAATCTCAGTCAATGCCATAACTTGCAATGAGGGTCAGTTGAAAGTAGCTTCTTAGTGTACATTTCAAACCATCCATCCTAGCATCGAACCATCTATTCCATTAGCTCTAGTTGGACACATAAATTCTTGTGACAAACCCATTCCATCCATGGAGTCACTGGAATGCTCGCGACCACGCTTGAGCCAAGTGTCCCCAAGGTGCACTAAGCTCGACTGGGCTGCAATCTTCCAAGGATTGTATCTCAGACCTTGTGAGAGGTATTGATAAACTTTCAAGGGGCTACGGGATCATGTTTCCAAGGTCTACAAAAACCTCCCCCAATTTTTGGTAATTCGACTTCGTTTGTGTTTGGTAAGGCAATCTCAGTCGATGCGAAAACTTGCAGTGAGGGTCAGTTGAAAGTAGCTCCGTAGTGTATCTTTCAAACTGTCTGTCTTGCCATCGAACCATCTATCCAATGGCTTCAGTTGGCCTGGTAAATAGATGTGACAAATCCATTCCACCCACAGATTCACTATAACGCTCGTGACCATGCTCGACCCAAGTGTCCCAAAGGTATGTGACTGAGGACAACAAGTTTTGAGCATGATGTTACAAAACAATGTCGATTGAGTTTGACATATGTATTATAACTTGATAAAGGGTATCTAAAAAACTTATTTTTTCTGGAATTCTTTTGGAAATTTTTGGAGGAAACAACCAAAAAAAGTTGTTGCTAAACTTTTTGGAGAAAATAACCAAAAATAGTCTAGAAATTAATGTACTATTGAAGGAAGGATTTGGGTATTGTTACAAAACAATGAAGAATTTGAGTGATATTGATAATTTATTGCATCGATTATAACAAATTCAACAAATTTACATATAACTTTAGCAAGATGTAATTTAAATTATAATGATAATCAAATATAACTTCAGAATATAACTTCAAGACATAACAATCATAATCATAGTCAAGGTATAACTTCACCATTCAATTACATATACATGAATAATAAATGTGTATATAAAAGATGACACAAATATAACATAAAAATGAATTTTCTATATATAGAAAGTATCAAAAGTATCAAAAGTATGTCCATATACAAATATGGCACATGCCATTTCAAATTGTCTACAAAATCAATGTTTCAAGGTGTACAATGTGGCATATATGCCATCTCAAAATGTGCCAAGTGGCATCTCTAAATGAACACAAATAAAAATACATCCTATGTCATAGGGGGTCATCAAAATGTAGCCTCTTTGAAGAAGTATTTGGCTCTGATTGATCCTGCATCAAAAATGAGTTCAATCCCAAGTTAGATTGCTTAGTTTATATGATTTGTACATATATTTAATTCATAATTCAAACATGAATTTAATTATAAATTATAACTTAATACAAACATATGTACCTAGCCTCTCGGTCGCCTACCATGATCAGGTGTCATAACATAAGTCTTTGGTAGTGAACAGACAGTGCCACCAATACCAACTCTGACCTATAAATATGTATTTGCATTAATGAGATTAGTAGAGTGGTGCAGGGGCCCAAGGTGCAACATAGAGTAATAAATTTACAAAATAAGATGATAGCATAATAAAATTACAAATTGATAGAACTAAAATTAAAACTTACGTCCACTGATCCCTCCTCTGGAATAGTGGGCTGGGTCAATAAAGATAGGAATGATTCTCATGGGGCCTCTCTCACACTAGGAGTAACCTATGAGAGTGAAAAGGATAGTCAATTATATAAAAATTTACTTCATCATAACAACCCTTGTAACAAAATACAAATAACAATATGTACAAATCTACATAAAATTGGGCTATCACCCTGAATTGAGATGCTTGTGAGCCCAGGCTCCCAAAACTATGTCGGGACATCGTCATGAGCCACACCCTATACAATAAAGTGCATGTAAAATATTTATTACTACACACAAGTAAAATACATATGCATGCATAATTAATCTTAAACAATTAATTACCTTTCCTTTTTCAACGCATGAGTTAAGAACCCCCTCGTGCCCCCCACTGACATCAGCTGAGACATACAAGAGTACATTAAGATGACAATATATTAGTAAATGTATGAATTTTATTACTCTAATTTATAGAGATTTCAGCATGTACACCAAATGATATAAAAAAACTAATGGGCACATAATTTATAATATACCATATAGGTGTCAAGGCCAAATGAAATGGCCGAAAGTGTGGAGTCATCCATCTGTCTCAACTCCTCCTCTTTCATCGACTGAACATAAATGGACCAAATATATATCCATAAGTGCATGCAGTTACTAAAACTAATCTAAATAAATAAATTATTTTTAAATTAAATAAGTCATGTGACAAATTTATTTATAATATTTACTCTTATCATATCAACAGGACTCCATGGCTCTGTGTACCCCTCCTCAGCACTCTCATGAGACACAGATGCTCCATGAGGTGTTGCAGTCTTTGTAGATGCATCTCCTATGTCCTCCTCATCAATAACATACTGATATGTATCAGCATCAGTAAGCAGTCTGAGGAAAAAATTCTTACACATAATGAAAGTATTGGGCACACATACATGTGAACTACTTCTAGATGTCGATGCACCAACATCATCCACTCCAGGAGGCAACAATGACCTAGTCTTTGTGATCAACTGATCACTCAGCATGTTAATGGCCCTAATACTTTGTGAGGTAGCCTCTGCAATGATATCAAGATGCTACACTGGAGGAGGGGGTGCGACATCAGTTGGGGGAAAAAGGTAGTGGCCTTTTTCCACTGGGAAAATGGCCTAGTCTGAGGAGCTCCTCCACCTACGCCCATGTTGGGCCTCATGCTCCAATAATTAACATTTCGACTAAGCACAAACTCAACATACAATTTTTTTATGAAATAGAAAAGGAGCTCCAAATTACTATGGGGTGGTTTATCAAAAACCATCCACCAACGATCCCAAAGGTGTGTGTGCATTTCTTCATTTATGCACCATTTTATTGATAATTTTGGCTTTTTGGGGTCAACTTTTAATCTGGTTTTAGGATTAACAAAAAGGGAGGCTATATCTTCCTTAGTTATATTAAGGGAAACAATCCCATCATGGTCAAGCACATCACCAAATTGGGTGTGCATATCATCATGCCAATGAAGAGCAACATTATGTTGCTGCATAAGGGTGTTAATATTTTCAACAATGGTATTTAGGGTGGCAAGCATAGGAGCTAACGTAGGTATATTCTGATATGTGTTTTTGAAGCCTCGTATAGTGTTCAAATTCTCTTGTATCAAATCCTCTAAAGATTGAGGGTTTTGAAGTGGTTTAGGATTGTTTTGGGGATCATTATTTGCTGGGGGAGGGTTATTATCTTCATTGTTGTTAGGCATGCCTAATTAAATAATATAAAAATATAAATTTCAAATCAATTTCATATATTATTAAAAAAATCAATACAAAACCCTATTTTAACCAAAAAAACTACATTTAACATGAAAATGAAAAAAATTAATCAAGATATAGCAAGAATTTACTTACCGGATAAACTGTGGAGTTGAATTTGTTGTTGGAGCAATCAGGTACCCAAAAAAATTGTGTATAGGATATTTAGAGCCATTTTCCAAACCCAAAATGATGAGAGAAATGAGGAACATGGTTTGTGGGTTTTGATTTATGCCACAGGTTTTGTGTACCTGATTTTTTCGGGTACCCAAAAAAATCGGGTACCTGATATTTTCAAGTACCTGAAAAAACCATGTACCCAATTAGGCTTGTGCTTTGGTGTCAGGTTTTCCCAGGTGTACTAACACCCAAGCCTAGTAAAAAGTCAACAAACGTTTTCATGCACTTTTGGAAGAGTGAAAAGTGGATTTTTTCACATCGCCACTTTTTGGCCCCCTATGATCTTGCACATACCCTTAACATATAAAATATGCCTTTGAAACCTTCTGATTCAAGAAAATTCCTCTAACACATAAACCCTCTTATAACCTATAAAGAAAAAGACAAATAATTCTAAGAAAATATAAATCATAATTGAAAATTCATTTCAAGCCATAAACTATTTATTTTGATTACGATTATAATATCTCTAAATTAATGGTGTTTATCAATCAATTTTGATCAAATCACCTAAAATTCAAATTTCTAGCATGAGACAGGTGTAGATGGATTTCTCACGTATTATAAAGCCTATTGGGAAACAAGTGCTACTGGTGAAATGGGACTAATAAGTTATGTATTAGTCTATGATTATATAATTAAATGTTATAATTATAAAGTTCTGATTTTACCCGATGACCAGATTAGTCATTTATTTAGTCACTTAGATGAATTTTAAAATGTTACCTTAATCTAACAATAATAGTTACCTTTTAGAGATATTGGCAAATAGTGGCTGGAATATTTTTGCACAATAATTCTATTGGTGAACACACATTATTGGTGAAATGCAAGTTATAAGAATATAAGTATATGAAATTACTAAATTTTAATGTGTAAAGGACTATTAATCATTCATGTAGTCATTTTTATTATAAGGGTGACTAATTATTTAGTCATTTATTTAGTTATTGATATGGTCATTTGTTTAGTCATTTATTTGGTCATTTTACCCGATGACCAAATTCATCATTTATTTAGTCATTTGAGTTGTGATTTTACCCGATGACCAAATTCATAATTTGTTTAGTCATTTATATTTGTGAATTATAAAAAAATGGTAGAACATGATCAGTTTTAGTCACGTGATCAAAATTTTTAGTCTCGTGACTAAAAATTTTAGTCACCTGGTCATTTATTTGCCAAATTCTACTAGTGTAGAACTAGAAGGTGTTGGCTGATCTACCTCTGCTGGTTATTCAAGAACAAATTGAATCTGAAGTGTTGGAGGACTTTCAGAGGACTCTTGATCTGAGTCTAGCAATTTAGTATTGTAGGAGGGAGGAGTTGAACTCCTTTCAGACCTTCTCTTCCATGATCTTCCTAGTTTCCTACCTCTTACTAGAGGCTAAAAGGAAAGTTCTTGCTGACCCCTACATACTCTTTGTAAAGCTTTACCTCTCTTAGTATGTGACAGATGGAAATACTCAAATTCCTTTATACTCCTTGTTTGGATTCTACTCATGTATCGCAAGCAGTACCACCACGCGTGCAAAAAATAGTTAAGTATGTGAAATATCACCCTAACTCAGGCATTAGTGTGCAATGACATTTCATGGAAACAATGGAAACCTTCCTGAGTTGTGGGTGCCGCTAATAATGAAGGAATCTCTGGATTCTAGGTCGGTTCCTATCTGATTTCAAATATCACCTATAACTGATTCTTTGGTTGGGAAAAAGGGTAAAATGATAACTTGAAAATTGAATAAATTAAAATTGGGGTGATGCACCAAACTGATTTCATACAAATTAGAACTTCAAACAGGGATCAACATGAGATATACTACTATGACTTGAAATGACCATTCATTGTTCAACGTATAGATTGACATAAATATTTTACTATTATGGTTTGCACCTCAAATAATGACCTGCCAATAGACATACAATCTCTACAAATAGGTAATATTTTGATAGCTGAAAAAAGGAATCAAATCAATTCACTAACTCTGCTATAAAACACATCACACTGAATGCAGAAATGAAGAATAGGATTGAATATCAAAACTCAAAAAAAATTGTAAATGATAAGAACACTTACTTTATTTCCTTCAAAATATGCAATGGTTACATATCAAGATGAAAAACATGCTAAGGAACAAAATAAATTCACTTGAACACTATAATGCACAAAAAAAACCCCCTAAAACTGACTATGAAGTCTAAATATATACCCTAAATGATCCCCTCAACTCATTTTCAAAAATGAGCATCTCCCTCAAAAATACTCCTCCAATCAAGCTAAAAAACCCTAAATAATAGGCATAACATATGCCTTGGTCCATGCCTCTAATCTTGGTATCTAAAATACATCTTTCTTTTAGCAACCTAAACCAACACATATGAAATCCCATAAACAAAAACCTAACTCCAAAACCATATACAAACGCATGCCTCTCAGCCTGCCCTAGGGTCAACATGACCGACACTATGCACATGAAGTTACAACTCTTTTTCAAATAGAAAATAATCTCCCAATCATGGCATCACCTTGGTGGTTGTGACTTTCTATCATTCCACTTGGAATGTGGATTCTAATGCTCTTCTATGTCAAATGCTATAGTCTTGAATGGCATTCACTGCTGCATTGTACTTGGCCGACTTCAAAACTTATCAAGTTTTACTTTTGTCTTGTCTTGGTTATTGACTCATTTGGATAGCTTGGTAAAAATAAGGGTTTGAAACCCTAACATCATGGCGATGCTCATGTTGTGATTAAGGTAGTTATTCTAGGTTGTTTTTTTTCTCCACTAGGCTTGGGTTGTTGAACTAGAGCTTATTATCATGATCTGGAACTTGGAACTTGGGTTGTCGATATCATTTTACTCCATCTTTCATTGTGGAGTCAATGTTTGAACAAGGAGCTTGGCTTTTGACATGTGTTTGAACATAGAGCTCAAGATCTTGAACTGGAGTCTTCTCTACTGATTTGGGACTCAGACTTTTTTTATATTCATTCTTGGGTTGTCGATCTTCATGAGCACTTCTTTTCAACTCTTGTATCTCGAGATTTGAACTCCAGATAAGTGACTTCTCTATCGTTTCTCTCCACTTCTAGTTTTTTATGTTTCTCTTGAAGTTTTTGTTGATTTACATAGCTTGAAAGATTGAGCTATGCTATTTGGTTTTGATACTTCTCCATAATTCATGGCAATGACAAGGGTTTATTTTCTGTCTGTTATATGCAACTTCTGTTTGAACTATTCCTTAGCTTTGAAAGCTAGAGCGATTAAATGTAGATCTTTTGTTACTATACCTCACATTTGTTTGTAATAAGCCTTTGGGAAGTAATACTTGTACTATCAATTCTTATATTTCACAGTTCCTTCACCAATCTGTCTATTGTCGTTGAACTTGGGGTTTTTTTCTTATTTTTTTTGTTGTCGACAATGACCATATTGTTTTCTTTTAATGTCCCTCTTGCTGGCAGGTGACTTTAACTGTGGCTTGACATTATTAAGACATGTCTGAAAATGTTAATTGTCTAGTCTTCTTCTCTCCCTTCAGTAGTGGAAAATATCCTTATTTTAAATGGCCACTCTGACTCTAGTAAGAAACTATGACTTCACTTCAAACCTATACATGTGCATTTGGATTCTTTGAAGTATTGATGTCTATGGGGTTCGACCACGGGCTTGTGACACCCATAAACATGACTATGCTTAGCTACCTGATAAATAAAATTCATCTTTTCTACCTTTAAACAACACTTTCATTCTCTTTATTATGTATATGCATACCAGCATTGCATTTGATGATTGATATTGTTTTGGCATCAACACTATAACAATATCGCTGTTATTTTGCTTTTAGAAAAACACTGTTATTCATCTTTTCTCTGTTATATGCATATTACTTTTGGTCTTAGATAACAATGTTATTCATCATTGGCATCAACATCTCTTATGAACTCTCACTGTCATTTACCTTTGAAGGAACTATTATGAACTGCATCTACATATGCATACCAGGGTTTTAGCAAAAGTTATATGCATCTTGTGTTACTATTTTTCTTACTCTAGGACAACAAAATTATTTTCTCTTCTTTGCACATACATATTTGCTCTACATTTATTCATTATGTATTTATCACTACATCAATACTGTAACAACATTATGGTTTGCATCATCATTGTCTTTCAATGTTGCTCATTCCTGAATTGTTGAACATATTGCATTTGCATCTAGGAAGGAAATGATAAAAGTATAACATTTACACGCTTCCCTTCAATTGAACTCTACATTTTATTGCATAAGAACATGCTGATATAAGTGATATTAATGCAATGTTACCAATTCTTGTAGCTGACTATTATGAATTGCATTTATCTTCTCTTCTGCATGTGATGCTTTGTTTTCATGAATTCATAGCATTCTTCTTCTTTATATAATGTATCTTCTGAGGTTCGAGCACGGGCTCATGACACTCATTGCACTTTTCTTTGCTCTCTACTATTAGTAAATTCATAATTCCTTAGTCTTTGAACTTGAATAGACTTTTGTTTCTTCTGTTTCATAACATCACCTGAACGCTCAAAGGTTAGGTTAGTAAACATAATCAATTTAGCATCTGTTATCTCTAAATACTCTGTGTCATGATTATTCATGCATGACTATTGTTTGGTTGATTATGTTTATTAATACACATATATACACATGTCTATATATATACACACATGCATGTGTGTGTATACACACATATACACATATACACACCATACATGTGTGTATATATACACATATGTGTGTATATACACATACAAGTATGTATCCATATATACACATATACACACATGTGTATAAATATACACACATACACACATTTGTGTGTATACACATATACACATATTTTTGTATATATACACATATACACATGTGTACATACACACACTTGTATATATATACATGTGTGTATATACACATACATGTGTATATATACACATGTATATATACACACACATGTGTATATACATGCACATGTATATGCACACATGCATATATACACACATGTATATATACACATATATACACAAATCCAGTCCAAGCACTCGATTATGAAGGAGGCGTTAAGTGCCATGAGCCATGGCAGGGTTTCCTTCTTGTAGTCAAGATATTGGTAGTAGAAATTCCTGAGCTGCCAGTTGTTCTTCATCACCACCTCCACTATAGATTTGAAGTTACAGTCACGGGGAATCCTCTTCAGAAATCTCCTGGCAGCAGCAACTTTATATATCTCTTCTTTCTATGTAGTTGGGATCTCCAGCGGTGATATTGTCCGATGGAATGTACTGCAGAATATATGCTCCTGGCTTAACTTTCAAAACCTCCCTAGGCACTCAATAAATGGATTCAGGAATCCCATTTTCTTTTACTTGGTCGTTCATGAATTTGTAGGCTTTCCTTGATTTGAGTAAACCATCGATCCTCTTGATCGATCTTTATTTTATCTACGTTCACTATTTCCATGATTTGAAGTGGAAAATTCATGAGAGGTCGCAGAAAGAAACCGTAGCAGAGGGGATGAAAATTTGAAATCTAAAGCTCAAAGATGAGAAACAACTGGGAAGAGAGTTGTATATATCTATAGCTTCAGCCTCAGCTATAGAGAAGAAAGCTAACCATATTTGCATTTCTGTACTTCTAGCAAAAGCAATTTAATTTGACAGAAAACTACTTCAAATGTTAAGTTCTTTAAAGAAAAGGACTGAATTCAATGTCCGATGGTCGTATGACAAGGCCTCATCAACCTAAAATATGCAAATAATAATAGTATTCATTGTACTATATTTTGACACATCAATATTCAGTAAAGAATAATGGTATTCGTTGTCTTTTTATTGACATCAAATATTCATTAACTGTGATAGCAAAGTCTTGCATGAGTGCATGTCACTCTATTTTTTATTAAATTCTACTTATAAATGTTTCATCTTTTTTAACGAATTATTTAGATAAATGAAGAAATTTATGATTTTATTGTACAAGAAGTGCGATTCTATTTTTGATTGAAATGTACTTATAATATTTCATTTTTCCGGTACGACGTCCTGCTTGTGTTTCTGCTCTGGGCCATCCATCTGTCACACCACATTTACTGCGGGATCCTTTTTGCATTAGGGTTAGCTTTTATTATGGCTATGGCCAACTTTGGCCTAGCAGTTGCTGCTGGTGCATGACTTGAAGCTTTGGATAGCCATGGTTCCTCCTCTGAACAAATGTCCCTGAAAGTTCATCCCGAAGGTCTTTCACGAGGTAACCCTGATATTGTTCTTAATCCACAGGATTTTGATTCTACTTGTGAATGGTTAGAGAAGCATACATTGATAGGATATTTTGTGGGTCGTACTCCTCCTAAAAGTATCCTTAAAGATTGGGTCAACAAGAGCTGGACCCCGCATGGGGTCCGTCTTGACGGTGTGCAAAACCTTACCAAAGGTTTTTTCCTTTTTCGGTTTGCCAACCCTTTTCAGGCGGAAGCGGTTTTTAACCGTGAACCCTGGACTGTTAGGTCCTCCCTGCTAGTTTTTCAGAAATGGTCTCAAGACTTTACTGTCTCAGACGACAAAAAATTGAGGGTTCCAGTTTGGGTCGAGTTCCCTGGCCTCCCTTTTCCATGCTGGCCATTTATTGAGTCTATTGCTAAAACCCTCGGCAAGGTCATTGTCATGGAGCATGACAAATTTTTTAATGCCCATCCCCAAAAGCAGGTCTGCGTTGAGGTCAACGTTTCTAGGGACCTCAAGGAAACTGTTGAAATTCAGATTGGTGCTCTCACCATCTCTCAAAAGGTGCTTTATTTGAATATGCCCAACACCTGTTATCGGTGTCAATCGGCAGAGCACAAGATCAAAGATTGCCCGCTGGCTACCCCTCGGGTGAAACCTGTGCGTAAAGAGGCGCCGGCCAAAGCCACCGATGCTAGAAAAAAAGAAGAATAGACTACAGTTACGTGCAAAGGCTGGAATACCTCAGGCCCTAAGATGCCACCAGCCTCTGCTACTATGTTTCCATCTCTGGATACGCCCGTTGGTCATACTCTACCAGTTGAGGCGCCACCAGTGGGGCCCTTAGTTTCAAACCCTATCTCACAGGGGAAGAATTCAGCTGCAAAGCCATCCACTCCAGAAGTGGTGCTAGCATCGCCAGCGGCTTCTTTTCCTACTTCCAGGGCTATGCGTGGGTCTTGCAGTCCTGATGGTCACACAGAAGACCCAGATAAAAGGTGGTTCACCTCGTCTGGAGAATTTTTCCCCAGCTTTGGTTCTATTCCAGCCCACTTGCAGAATAGCTTCTCCTCTCTTGGGGACGAGGAAGCCATGCAAGAGTTTTTATAATTTTTGTATCCTGAAATGTGTGAGGTCTAGCTGACCTCTCCAGAAAGTACTATGTTCATGATACCCGTTGCAGACTTCAGAATCTGGATGTGCTTTGTTTACAGGAAGTTAAAATTTCTGGGTTTTTGCTTAACTCTGCCTGTCGTGTCATATGGCCGGACGACATTGTCTTTTCCTCTCAGCACAAAGTTGGCAAAGGCGGTGTCATTAATATTCTGTCACCTCGCCTTCATTCTTATGTTATTGTGCATGGATCTGACTCGATGCAACGTGCAACCTGGATTTTTCTATCTCTGCATAATCATTCTTTTGGTGTAATTAATGTTTACGCCCCCAATGATGCTGTCGAAAGATCACAACTATGGGTCTGGCTGGCAGACAACTTGCCTCCAGCTACTTGAGTTATGTGTGGGGACTTTAACATGGTTGAGTTGGCTTCTGACAAAGAAGGAACTTTATCCTTTCACTGGATAGTTGGGGAGAGAGAAGCCTGGTATCACATGCACAATAAATTGGGCCTTTTTGATCCCAATGCTAACCGCTGCCAACAGGGTGGGGTCTGGCATACTTGGTCCAATTTTTGAGCTGGCTCTGACCGCATTTTTAAGAGGCTGGATCGTGCTATGATAATGGCTCAATCTTTTTTCTCCTTTTCTGAAGATCGAGGCCTACCTGTCATTCCTCTGACAGATGTTACCTTGTCAAATCACTTCCCCATTTACTTTTCCATTACTTGGCAGTCCTGCGCCAGGAGAGCTGCTCAGACGCAATTTTTTCTCAACATGTCTGTGTTGACACACAATTCCACTATTGCCCACATTCTTCAAGTTTGGAGTTTAGCTCCTCGGTCCCATAGTGATACTGGTTGGATTCAGTGGTGGAATGACACCATTACCCGCACTGTGAGATTTCTTTGCATTTATGGTCGTCAGCTAGCCTGTTTCAGAAAGCGTGCTTATGAAGCTAATACTAAGGCTTTGCGTAGCGCTGCTAAAGCGCTTACACTGAATCCTTTCGATACCGATCTCCAGCTTAAGCTAGCCCAGCTTCGCCATGAGAAACAAATTGCTGATGCCTATGCTGCTCGTGGTGCTCAAATCAAAGCCCGCCTCCATTGGTTGGAAGTGGGCGACAGAGCCTCCAAGGAGTTCTTTCAGGCTCTCAAAGCTCATCATACTAATGTTGGTATTCAAAAGATCAAGCAAGGATCTGAAACCCTTACTGATCTTCCGGCCATTCTTCATGCCTTTGTCCAGCACTATGAGCAGGTCTTTGCATATTAGGAAAATTCGGCTGCTTGGGATGAAGCTCTCAAGGCTTGTATTGCTGTTACTCCAAACCGCCTAGCGGTTGAGCAGCGTGCCTTCTGTGAGAAAATGCTTACCATCTCAGACCTCAAAGAGGCGGCCTTCTCTATGGCCAATGATAAATCTGTAGGATGCGATGGCTTCCCTTGTGAATTCTACAAACATCTCTGGGATGCAGTGGGTCCTGACTTGCACAAAGTGTACCTTGAAGCTTTTCATAACAAAAGTCTGGGTAACATAATCAACAAAGGAAATATAAAATTCATACCTAAGTCTGGTGATCCAGAGGATATCTGCAATTGGAGGCCAATCACTTTGTTGAATGTCTCCTACAAGATCATTGCCAAATCTTTAGCTCTCAAGATCAGACATCTCCTTCCCCTTATTGTCCGTCCTGAGAAAACTGGCTTTATCAAGTCCAGGTATATTCTTGATAACATCATTGCTATTTGGGAAGGGATGGAGTGGGCTCGTCAATCTAAACAGGCTACTCTGTTCCTCAAAATTGACTTTGCTAAAGCCTATGACCACATTGAATGGCCTTTCATTCTCGCTATGCTTCAAGCTTTAGGGTTTGGCCCTCACTTCTTGCAATCTGTGGATATGCTTTTTGGAGATGCTTCTGCTTGCATTACCATCAATGGGGCTCAATCTGATACTTTTGGGATTTTCAGATCCATCTGGCAAGGTTGTCTGTTGGCTCCTGCTTTGTATGTACTTGCTGCAGAAGGCTTTGGGTATTTGCTTGCCAACTTTGTCTCCGATGGCTTGGTTCGGGGCATTTCCTTGCCTGATTCTTCTTCCCAATTGGTTAATGGTCATTTTGCTGATAACTCCTTTCTCACTCTTATTGAGGATGAGGAGAACATTTCCAATGCCTTACAGTACCTGGACACCTTTTGTCAAGCCTCTGGATCAGCCATTCAATGGGGTAAAACTCTTTGTTTCAGACAGTCCTTTCTTCCAGCCCCGCCTTGGCTTGATAATTTTGGTTGGACATGGGTTCGACATGGAGAAGTTTTTCGCTTCCTGGGCATTCCTTTTGCCTTTCATGGCTCTTCTGTGGATTTATGGAATGTTGTGCTTGCTAAAATTGAGAAAAAATTGCAGTATTGGATTTGCAAGCCGCTCTCTCTTATGGGGAAATTTCAGATTTGTTCCAAAGTGCTGGCTGCTACCCATGTTTATTATTCCTCTTGTTGGGCTCCCTCTAAGGCCTCTTATCTCAAGCTTGAGCATCTACTCAGAGATTTTATTTGGGCCTCTGGTGCTGATGGCCATGGGTTTCATCGGGTTGCCTAGGAGTATTGTTGCCTTCCTCAGGACCCTGGAGGCTTGGGCCTTCTTTCCACCCAGAAGCAAGGGCTTGCTCTTTGTGCGAAATGGATTATCTGAGCTCTCACTGGTGATGAGGCATGGAAAATTCTTATCAGACATTGCATCTCCGCTTGATTTCCGGTTCATAGGCCAGCTTGGAAAGGCATTGGCCTCCAGACTTTGTTCATTATGAGAGAACCTGTTCATATCCAGGGTACCTTCATCATCAAGAGCATTTGGAAAGCTTGGGAAGCTATTAAGCCCTAGCTTCGATGGGATGGGGATGCTTTCTGCAATGGGCTCTCTTTTAATCAGCAGAGCCTCTGGTGGTCTCCTATGTTTTCCATATAGGGTATACCCTTGGCCAAAACTCAAGGGGCTTGTGCTCTACATTTTTTCAAATGTGGCATTCGGACTCCCAAAGATCTTTTTTCCAGAGTCTCTATGGGCCTCAGATCTTGGGAAGATATGCGGGTTCAATTTCGGCTGGCTCGTTCTGATTGCTAGACTTTTGATCTTTTGATCTCGGCTATTCCCACCAATCTGCTTCATAAGATTGGCATTCAGGCTACTAGGCCTTGGTGGAAGGATTGGAAATGGTATCCTGCCATGCCTTTCAACAATTACAAGCCAAGGCTTGGTTACAGGTGGTTATCCCCGCATCTTCTCATGGTGGATATCCTTAACCAGAGATGGCATCTTCATTCGTCCACTTCCCACTGGAGCTCTCATTTTCACACCATCTGGACCGCTATCACTGAGCCCAAGATGGCTCTTTTTGCTTGGTGTCTTTTGTTTCAAGGTCTCCCAGTCGGTCCTAGACTCAAACATCTGGGGGTTCATGACCCTCGGTGTCCTTTTTGCGGTCACCCTGAGACCTTTTTGCACATCTTCTGGTTCTGCAGGAGAGCTCAACAGTATTGGCAGTGGATTCATGATTTTTTTAAGCCTTTTCAGCCCGAGCCTTTTTCTTGGCATATGATTGTCTTAGGAGACTCTCCCAGACTCCCCTCAAAGTTTACCCAGATTTGGCATACTTTCAGGATGGAGATTTTGTTTAATATTTGGAAAGATAGAAATGCTGTTATTTTCTCTCACAGTTCTCTTGATACGAATGTTGCTTTGTTTAACAAAGCTTGTATATGTAATAATGTTATGATGCAGATTCAAGTTCAAGCCAATAAAGTGGCTCACCTGCAGGAGCTGCTCAATCATTGGGGCAATGCTCCCTGCACTGTCGCTCGGGTTCTGTCGAATGCCCTTTCTGCTGAAGGTACGCCTCCCAGAGGCCGCCGCCACGGGCGTAGTTCTTCGGCGCGCCGCTCGCACACTCCCCGGTCCCAGGCTCCTCATCACCACTCCCCGAGGGGATGGTGGCCCCGCTCGGCTTCTCCGCCTCCTCGACCTTCTTGGTGGTCGCCGGCGCCGGCGCAGTCTGCCCCTCCTGATGCTCCTGGTGCTCGCCTTGGTTTGGATTGGCCTCCTGCCACCTCTTCCAAGTATCCCCGCCTGGCTCTTGCAATCTCCCTGCCCAGGGCAGATGAAAAAGGAAAAGAAAAAGAGGATGATGATGGTTGGTCGCTTCCCGACCTTCCTGTCAATCCCATTAAGCCATTGGGATCGGATGATAAAGATCCACCACCTTCTGCTACTGCTCTTGCTGCCTAATGGCTTTATGTCTTTTTGATGAATAGTTTTCGTTTCCGGCTCTGCCGTGTGAACTCTGCGGGGTGATTTCTATGTCCCCCGGCCCCTTTTTTGTGGATATGTAACTTTAATATTTTTTAAATAGAAAAGGCACTATTCATCAAAAAAAAATATTTCATTTTCTTTATATATTATTAAGATAAATGAAGTGTAAAGAAGCAATTCACTATTTATTATAAAAAAAGAAAATTATTGGACATTCTAGATTATCAATCAATTTTGTTATTGAATTCTCAATTATTAAAATACATATTTGAAAATAATACAAAAATATTTGATATAATACTTAAAATTATCAATCAACAATTAAAATATTATAGTTTAATTTGTTTATTACTATTTTTTAAACTTTGATTTTAATTAATCTTAATTGAAAATTTATATTCATAACCTATCTTTAATCATAGCACCCTACATGTATTTTTATCATATTTTCCCACTTCTCCGTACGTCCTCTGCAAACCTTTACAGGTGCGCATAATGACGTTCAACCAAAAACAAATCAGGAATATGATTCAATTTTCCATATGATTGATAGTTGGTATGAAAAAAAGGACTCTTCACTAAAATTTTACAAGCAACATGGTACTGGAAGCATTTGTCTGTTATCATTGATAGGTGTGATTAATATGATTGATCGAATCGTCTGCATTGCCAATTTTGGGTACATATTTCAGATTTTTCTACTTAGTATGGTTGTAGTCATGAGAAATTACAGTCTTGATTATCAGATGATCGACATTTGGAAAGGGAGAATGTGCTTCCTAATCTTTTTTTGTCAATAGGATTAGTGAGCACGTCCACTTAATTTTTGCTTACTCATTGCTCTTGTTATATAAATTGATGATATTCTCGACAATGTAAACATGTAATCGTGTGCATGATGTCATGCATTTTACTACCATGGCCAACAAGCCCACTACTTAGCCTACTTAACAACAACTTCATTTTTTACAAGGTCAATATGCCAATTTAGTCCACATCGCATGTTAAAACTTGTTCAAAACCTACCTGCACAAGAGTAAAAGAAGAGGTAAAAGGAATGGGAGATAATGAAATCAACACTAGAAAGATATGATGTCTCAATGGAAGTCATAAGGGGGTTTACAGGTTTAGAGAAGATGACCTGAAATTTGAACTAACTGCCATATGAATTTGCTAAGATGGTGTCTACCAAGTCATGACCTATTACAATTCTTGAGTTTTTTACGAAGTCCAAATATTTCTCTCTCTAATGATTTTTATTTCTCAGCTTACAAATTACATACTTTGTCTATGACTGAAAAGTATTCTAAATTTCCTTTTCAGAATTTCATTAATATGTAATAGCAATTTAGGCAAGCAATGATATCTTAATTGCATATTTCAAATATCCCCTCATTGAACCTTCATCTAAATTATAACTCTTCTAATTTGATTATATTATGTTTCAATTTTTATAAACACACTTTTAAAAACTACCTTGTTCATTAGGGTATCAACATGAGATTAAGGGTAAATTTTTATGGAGGGCTTTTCTTCAAAATTTCAACAAGGGCTGCTAAATATTTTTTTATAATATTTCAAAGTTGATGGTCCCATGAATTTAATCATGTTGGTGGTCTTATGAAGAATGTTGTGGATTTTTTTTTTCTTTTTCTTTTATAAAAAAAATGTTTTCCTTTTATTTCTTTTCTAACACAATCTAAAATAAGCTAACTAACAAGTGACACAAAAATTGCTAAGCTGGTGGGGCAATTCCCTTCCTCCTCCCCCACCCACTCACATTTTAAACTATCAAAATATGGAGTCCTAAATTGTAAGAGTTGCTTTTTTGGGGGAAGAATCCAAATAATCATGTAGCATAATAATTATAAATAGATTCTAAAGCTCCCCTCATGGCTCCTTACGGGAATAAAATAAATTACATTTGGGAAACCAAGAGTTACTACTTAGAAATTCAAATATCTACATATTTGTGTAGGAGAGGAAAAATCAGTAATAATTGCATGCAAGGCAACCACAACCTATTAAAGCATAAAAACAAATCATATCCTAACATAAGATAAATTGAGATAAACTGTATAAAAGAAATCAAATGAATTCAACCAGTCCCTCAATTTCACTCCCATGTCCTTTCTTTCTTCCCAAAATGTTGATATGTTCCTCCCATTATGACAAAATGCACCTACAACATGAAATAAATAAATTGACAATATTGACGAGAAGATTGGAAAGATAGTGGGTGGCTAAATAAAAAGAAATGATCTTAATTTATAGAATTTGCAAGAGGAATAGAAAATTTAGCAATTAAGTATATAAAAAGGAAATTTGAGATGCAATTAGAAAAATGTTATAAACTATGACAATTGACAAATTTGAAAAAGAAAATTTGGCATTAATTATGACAAGCTTGATACACAATTAGAAATTATTGAGTAAAGAAACAAAATTTGTCATAAACTATGAGAAATTATGAAAAAATGTAACAAGGAAAATTGTCCTAAACTATGACAATTATGATAATAGAGAAAAAATGAAAATTGTCATAAACTATGACAATTATGACGAAAAGAAAAGGGAAGGTGGATGCTAGAATTTAGGAAGTGGAGGCTAGAAAAGAGGGATGAGTGGAGAATTAATTTTTAAATTAATTCCATTTATATTAATAAATTAGGAAGGGGATAGGTGAGGTCAATTTATGAGGATTAAAAAAATTAAGAAATACAATATTCCTCACAAATAGGTAATTAGGATTTATGAGATATCTAAGTTCCATAAACTAGAAATTAGCCAAATAATTAATTAGACATTAATTAATTGTGGAAACTTAGAAAAGAGGGAATAAATAAAGTTAATTTATTTGTTCAATTAGGACATAGGGATAAACTATGGGTTATTCATCCCAAGAGGACAAATTATTTTTTCATTGAGCGAATTGATGGCGATGATGCAAGATTAACTTAGTTTTGATGATTTTGATTAACATTAGGGACAATTTAGATGGTTCTAGAATGGTTTAGGAAAAAAGAGGCATCGATGAACTTTGACAATGTGATCAATATAATGGTTGATAATGAAATATCATCGATGAACTTTGACAACGCTATTGAAGATAAATGATTACGAGGCATCAATGAAATTTGACAATGCACTCGAATGAAGATGAGGTGAAGATATCGATGAACTTTGAAAATACCTTGGAAGGATAATGATGAGGCATCAATGAATTTTTACAATGTCAGAGGATTGATAATGATAAGGATTGATGACAACGAGGAGACATCAATGAATTTTGACAATGCTCAAGAATTGGTGATGATAAAGAATCAATGAACTATGAAAGTGCCTCGAACAAGATTGATAATGACAACACTAATGAGCTTTGACATCACTATCAAATCATGATGAAAATATGAAAAGAGATGAGGCATTGATGAACTTTGACACCGCTAGAGCATTGGTTTTGAATGATATTTATAAGGTTTGAAATAATTTTAAAGTTTGAAAACAATGAGATGATAAGGATTTGACATGATTTGATTGATTTGAAGGTGATTCAAAAGTAATTTGAATAGGCATCGATGAACTTTGGCAATGTCCTAGAATGATCGAATGAGTTTGTAATGATTTTGGACTAATTAGGAAGAGAATAAGAGTCAAATAGATTGATTTAGGAATATTTGGTATGGTTGAGAAAGATTTAGGATCAAATAGGATCAGTTTAGGAAGATTTAGCATCAATTGGAATCAATTAGGATCGATAATTAATTCAGCCAAAAAAAGAGAAATAATTGGAAATTGATGACAGGGAAGAATGACACAATATTAGTGAATATAAAAAATGTTAAATAGGGGGAACATAGGTGTGAACCATTTTTGGGTGTCTACATTTTTACTCTCTTTGATACAATGTGATTCTTAGCAATGTGGAAAATAAAAATTAAAAATCATTCCCCACTAGATTGTCATAATGGAGGTACGATGCCCCCTCAAAAAATTGTTCATAATTTGACAAGAGGACAATTTTTTGAAAATAAAAGCGATTACAAGGATTGGCAGAAGAAATGTTAGGAGAAAGGATAAATTAGACAGAAGAGAATAATAATTAGTACTGATGAAATATTTCTTTAATAAGTGCATTATTATCATAAGAGCTTTATTTTATATGAAAAAATGGATGGGTCACACCATGAGATAGAAAATCAGAGTGATAATGCGACCCATTTGCGTAAAAAAAAACACGTTGTAGGCAAGAAATGTTTCCATCGTTCCTGAAGCATATGACATATGTGCCACAAAACTTTGTGAAGAACACTCTCCAAATAGAAGAGAAAAACAAAAATAAAGGACTATGAACCATCCTTGCCACTCTCATCACTTATTGATATCCTAGAGTAGCATAATAACATGATCAAAGATAAATAAATAAAAGATAAGACTCACTAAACCAGGCAAGTAAAAAACTAGTCTGATATTATTTTTAAAGTTTATAGTTTTCTTGATGATGAGGATGATGGGTTTAAGGGATGAAGTACCATGTCTAAGACATATATCATCTAGTTTCAAGTATACCACACCATGTATTGATAAAAGAAAAAATTGATGTTGATTGATTGATCGGACAAGTTTTATATAATTGATTTATGATGTCATTGGATAGTTTGTCTATTGATACATAATTGTGTTAAGCACAATATTTGACAAGTCTTCAAATTGTGTCTACTCAAATGTTTGTCTTTCCAAAAGGCACAATTTTATTGAAAATAAGAAAATGATTATGTACAAATTTATTGCTTGATTTTGAGGATTTTTTTATTTTTAGGATTTTGAAAATTTTTAATTTTTTTAGTAATTTTTCAGGACTTTTGACAATTTTTAGAATTTTTTTTAAGAACCATATATGATTTTTATGGTCTTTTTTTAGGATCATATTTGATATTTTCTTTTTTGAAAAATTTAAGGACATTGTTTAATTTTTTTTTAAAAAAATTTCATGACATTGATATTTACATGAGAAAGATGTATTGAAATTGCTCCAGTGTCTAGCAAGGCAAGGACATTATGGATTGATGGATGGATTAAGACCAAGGGTCACTTACATTCGATATGTTTAGGTTCCAAGGACTATCCAAAAAATGGAATAACATGTTTTTGGTCAATCTTAAGGATTAGACATGACAATGATATGGAAATGAAATGTTGCATTAGATGGAATGCACTGTAGAGGAATGGACATGTGAAGATTTTTTTCTTTGAAAACATGTCTTTTTATTTAATGTCCTTATTTTACATCAAGACCAAGAAAGGGCTTGGATAGGACAAATAATAGGACATGGATGGGAAAAGCAAGATTATAAATGGACAACATGAAGGGATATGCATGGAAGGTTAGGATAGGATAGGCAATATGGACCAAAGAGATGTTGGGAATGTAAAGAAGATAGGATATGTGATGCTTCTAGGAAGATTTGTAACCTTGTTAAGATCAAAGTGGAGAAAGGGGTAATAGAAGATATGACAAACATAGGATAATGGAGGAAATCTAAAGGGGTAACATAGGATAATGGATAGAAAAAAATGAATGAAATCTTCTCCCAAGTATGGATGGTAAGAAGTTCATGAAATTACACATGATGCTTGTTTGCTAGGTTTTGATCATGGTACTTCCCCAAAGCACATGTTTTCTAGGGTTTTCAAGTTATTGGATGAAATTATTTCTCTTTATTTTATTTTATTTTGTGTTGCCAAGATGCCTCTTTCTAGGTTTTCATCAAGGTGAGGGTTATTTTTTCCCCTTTTTTCTCTTTTTTTTTTTCTTTTTTTTTTGACATTTATTTTTTCTTTCTTTTTCTCTTTGCATTTTTTCTCTTTTTACCATTTTGACATGTTAGGAAGAAACTGGATGCTTGGCATGACATGGAAGAAGGAATCAAGCATCTTTATCTCTAAAAGGTGCTTTTGAAATATATTTAATAAAAAAAATGGGTAACGAAGAGAGTGTGCTATTGAGTGGTCTACAACTGGTGCAAACTCTAACAAGGATGACATTTCACCTTCCTTCCACTTTGTGTGTGGTTTACGTGGAACCTTGTGTGGTTTTTGTTTTCTTTGGTGTGTTTCATTCTATTTGGTTTTCTTTAATTATAGCACCCTTGGCTTGCTTTCATTTTTCTCTCTTAACTTTGTTTTGTGCTTGTTTGCTTTGTGTGTATCTGGGCTTCGGTAATCCTTTCCCTGCTATGGGTCACTCGTGCGATTGTGGGGCATGGAAGAAAATCATGATAAAAATATTAAAGTGTAGGTTGTTGAAGTCATTATGATTAAAGAAGATACGATGATGGAGAATAATATTAAATCTTTCTATCAAAGTTTGGACAAGTATAAATCAGAGCCAAGTTCTATTAGAGGGAAGTCTTCATAAAAAGTTATGGTTAAAAAAGTTTATGTGTTAGTGTGTCCACCTTCTCCTATTTTTGATAAACACCTTTACAAGCTACCTACTACTGGAGGGCTTGGAGGAGTGGGAATGATCGCAGCCAATGGAGATGGATGGGATAAAGGAGGATATGTCATCATTGGAAACCCCAAAGGAGGATTGAATTATAGGTCTTCTTCTCATGGTTTGAAGACTTTGTCCCTTTCTCCTAACATTGAAATGGTCAAGGCTATTAGGGAAGAACAAGCTCGATTGAAAAATATTGCAATATTTTTTGTTTGTACGGACCACGACTCTTTATCTTCTCATATATTTTTTGATGACTGGTTGGCTAATGTTTGGAGAAAGAAACTAGGTTTATATGTCAATTTCTATAAAATGTTCCAAAATGGCATGTTCATTTTTTTTTAAAAATCCCACAAAATGCAAGAAAGAGCTTGAAAAAAAGGATTTTCGAATGTGGGTCATTCCCTATTTAGAAAATTTCCATGGTCGCATAAGGGAAATGCTAAGTAGATTATTGCATATTCTGCAACTGACTGGGTCGAGATTAAAAATCTTCAACCTAAATTTTGGCCTTTCATCTAAAATATTCTTAAGCCTTTAGCTAATGTTCTTCAGGTTGAATAATCTAGGGTTACTTTGACGGATCTAAGCGTGAGATTCCTTATTTATCTTTCCCTTGAAGTGGAGGTTCTAAATGTTATTTCCCTAAATCTTGGTGAAGAACTCTTTTCATGGGAATTGTCACTATTGGGTAATCTTAGAGCTATCTTCTATTGCAAGCTCAATGGTCATAATAGAAAGGATTGTCCATCTCTGAAACATACATTCAATCTACTAATTTTAATGTCTCTTTAGAGAATATCAATAATGCAATTAATTTTTGTTCTTGAAAGGATTATAATTTAGAGGGAAAGGATAAATGTGGTACATATGTGGCTATTAATGAGACCTCTAGAAATATTGCTTAGGACAATGGCTCTTTTGATACCAACACCATCTGTTTGAAAAATAAGTTTTAACCCTTAATAACCCCCTCTTCATAGAAGAGCATGTGATTCACCCTGCTACTCCCATCATGACCCTCACACCTACAACCCTCATATCATCCCTAAGAGGAGATAAAATAGTAGAGCTCCTAGAGTTTGTTGGAAAGTTGACTATACTAAAGTATATGACTTTATTTAGTGTTGTCATTATGGAAACAAAGTCATATGAAGTTTTGGAGTCAGCACACATTATTAGAAGATCAGAAACTAGCTAAGTATAGAAAATAGGACAGAGCAAGGAACAAACTGTTATAGTTTTGATTAGCGTTGGAATTATGATATATTTGTCATCAGTGAAAACACTTATTTGATTCTGAATGCTTACCGAGCTCATCACTCAGTCCACAACTTATACCAAGCATTCAGCAATCACCTTTGTAAAGCTTAGTGGTTAAACAATTTATACTGAGCAGAACAATAGTCACCGAGCATATGAACTGTCCAGCAGCGGTTACCGAGAAGAGAAACATGTACCGAGCAGACGGTAGTCACCGAGATTCACCGTAACTACCGAGCCATCAGTTGAAGCCAACTGAGAATTCAGTTACCACCGAGTCATCAGCGGTTACTGAGTGACACTATATCTACCGAGTCACCAACGGCTACCGAGTTCCAAGCTACACTTCGGGACTAGTATGGACCGAGCTTCTACTCTTACCGAGAGCATGATGATGCCGAGTATTGTAGTGGATGCCGAGTATCAGAAGATCACCGAGCCAGCTTGAGGAACCCGAGCTTCTACCGACTCAGTAATATTTTGTTTACTTATGCAAGGATGACTTAGGAATAAGTTTATGTTATTGGCCGACCTTGTAAATTATGAAGACGGTATATATATGTAATGTATTATATCATTTGAAGTATGAAAGTGGAAGTGCGAAATATGAATAATAAGCAGAGACTGCAATAAGGTAGCAGAGAAGAGCATTTTAGTAAAGGAGAAGAATAGCCATATCTATCACAGAAGGTGATCAGTACTCAAAGGATCTTATCAGCAAATAAAGTTGTAAGTCAAGATCTACTGTTTCATCCTAACAGTTGAATCAGT
>MU225764.1:3688593-3711230 GCA_018584345.1 Thuja plicata
GCCTAGAACCTGGAGGTCTCATCTCGGTTAGCATAAGGTCCCACAACCTTGAGATGATTCCCTTGTTATACTGGATTATCAAGACCAAGAGAGCTTGAGATCAGAGGCGCAAATTCAATGTATAACACTTACTTGCATTGATATTCAAGTTTAGTACATAAGCATTTAAGTAAAGATTCAGATAATAAGAAAAAGTATTAATTGATAGATCACTGATTCACCCCCCCCTCTCAGTGATCTTAATCCTAACAGAGTTGAGTCCTATGATATTACCCACTAGATTGAATGCCCAAAATATTTCCCTTGCTATGATTAAACAAAAGCCTACCAAGATTAAAAATTACGTGCTGCAACTTTCTAAGGAAACCCCCTCTTCCTGAGATACCAAAAAAATTATTGAAGTGGTTAATGTTAAGAATAAAATAAAATACATGGACATAAACTCACTTTTGAACAATAGTAAAATGAAGAGTATTGAGATTCCTTAGTGTTCAACAAATTCTACAAGAACTAGAAACTTCCATCCAAATAATCCATGATGATGCACATCCATATTTGGAATGTGAGAGGAATGGAAATGTTAGATATCTAATATGTAGTTATAAGATGGTGTAATAATTTGAAAGATGAACACATTGTTTACCTTCAAGAAATTAAAGGTGTGGGATTCCAAGATGATAAAACACTCTAATTTTTATGGGACAAAGCCATGGGTTTTCATTCTAACCATGTCATAGGTAAAGGTGGAACAACTATCCTTATTTTCCCTAGTTGGGTTGATAACATTCTTGAACATGGTAGATCCTTGTGTCAAAAGGCTTTGTGGGTAACCTTCAACATAAATAATAGACTTATTGACATATGAAATGTTTATGCAACTAATGATTATAGAGAAAGGGCTTATTTATGGTATTGGTGAACTTCTACCTTACCCAATGCTCACTAGATTCTTTGGGATATTTTAGTATGGTAGAACATAATAATGACAAACAAGGAGGATTGAACTTGAAAGATCCTCTGGAACAAAAAAGAATGACATATTCTTATATATGGTTTACATGGTGTAATAACCAGAGTGGAAAAAACAATGTATATTTTAGAATTGATAGATTCTATGGTAAATCCTCCCTTTTTTTCATCTCAATCACATCATGGACACTCTCTGGTTATTTTCAATCCTATATTCATATCTGACCACTCCCCCATTTCTTCTTTTGTGCTTTTGGACATTGATTTTTCCTCCTCTATGAGATCTATGAAGAGTAGCCTCTTCAAACTGAATGTTTCCCTTATTGATGTTACAGATAACATGGAGGCCATTAATATTTCCACTAACCATTAAAAAATTTTCAATCCCAATCTCCAACCCAGAGAGAAGTGGAACTCCCTTACCAGAACTTGGTGACAAATGTTTTAGTTAATTGGCAAGAAGTATGCAATGTAGAAAAACAAAGAAGAAAATTTCCTCCAATCTAAATTTAATGATATTGAACATGATATTGAATCTATATGTGGTGAATCTAAATTAGAAAAATACTTAATTGAGGTAAAACATCATCTCAAGAAGTTGCAAAGATATAAGATTAAAGGTCAGAAAATTAGAGACAAGATGAACTGGATTCATGAGGGGGATAAAGGATCCAAATATTTTCTCAATATTATCAGGGCTAAAAATAAAAGGGAATTGATAGAAGAGATTCAAGTTAAATCTGTAAACACCAACAAACTTGATGCAATTAAGGAGGCATTATTTATGTTTTATAGTGACATTTTCTCATCTGAACATGGCTTGGGCAACCAAGAGGCATTCAAAAGATGTCTCAATATTATCCCTAACAAAATGGCTTCTCAAGACGCTATTATGTTCCAAAATAATATCAAATTAGTGGAGTCACATGAGGCTATTGTTTCTCTTTCCAATGGTAAGTCCCTTAGACTTGATGGTCTTCCTCCATAAGTCTATAAGAAAAACATGGAGTGAATTGGATGTGAGTTGTTGATACTCTATGAGGATGTGATTTAAAGGGGATAATTGGGGGAGAAATTTAATACAGGTGTCATTAAGTTACTTCCTAAAGGTGGAGAAAAATCCCTTGTAAAAAAGTGGAGGCCTACTACATTGTTGATTATGTCCTTCAAAATTATTGCCAATGAGCTAGCTAGAACAATTGAAGACTTGTTAAAAAACTTGATTTTAGTCACACAAAGTGTATTTATTCAAGGAAGATATATCCTAGGGAGTCTCATCACTAGATGAAAAGCTATGCATTGGGCTAGGTTTGATGGTCAAAATGCTTCCATGGTATTGCTTGTTTTTAAAAGGCCTATGATAGAGTGGAGAGACCCTTTATTACTGGTATGCTTCATGGTTTTGGGTTCCTAGATTACTTCTTCAAGTGGATTATGATCCTTTTTTAATAATTCCTAAACAGTGATTGACATTAATGTTGATCTCTTTGACCCTATCCTCCTCCAAAGTTCCATTAGATAGGGCTGCCCCATTGCCCCATCCATTTTTGTTATATTTGTTGATGCCTTGCATTATATCCTTAGTCATGAAAACCATGACCCTCTAGTTAGGGGTTTCTCACTACCCAACTATGATGAACTTATCAATGCCAAATATGTAGATGAAACTTCTCTCTTTCTCAAAATTTCTAAGGATAACTTCAGTAGATTGCAACTCTTTTGTTTAGCCTCTAGTTCTTAGGTGGCCCCCGACAAATCCATTGTGTTGGGTTGGTCAGATTTTCCCCCTAGTTGGTTTTTCCTCTTGTAGATTGTAGTGGGTTGGTCAAAATAAATGTTAGATACTTGGTGATCCCCTTTTCTATTGAACCCCATACTAGTGACATGTGGGCATGAATTCTTGAAAAGATCAACAAGAAACATTTAAAATGGTAGACTCACTCACTATCTCTTTCTGGGAGGGTGTAAGTGGTTCATAATTTCTTGTTCTCTAATCATGTTTACATTTCTATTTTCTAATTATCAATTAAATATGTTCGAAAAAATCTTTAGGGATATTTTATGGTCTGATAGGCTTGGTAACAAGAAGAGCCACTATCTTAACTAGGAATGGTATTGTAGGCCTAAAAATTATGGAGGCCTTGGCCTCAAGGATATCAAGGAAAATGGTATTTATCTAGCATCAAAATGGATTTACAAGACTCTTTGGGGTAATTAACCATGGAAAGTTCTTATTATAAACAATTTTGAGAGATTTCTTATTAAAAATGGAAAACAATGGAAAGAAATTCCCTTGTGTGACATCATCATGGGTGAAGTCAAAATGAAACTTTACGGTTCTTGCATTTTTTCATCTTTCTGGAAGGATTTGTCCTAGGTCAGGTGGTTTATCTCCTCCCACAGTACTATTGGAGGCCAACCTAGATATTCTATTGGTAACCGATCAATCTGGTGAGCACTATACTTAAAGAATAAACCATTGACATTAAGTCAAAGTTTCTCAGAAAAAATACAAAAATCAAAAGGTATTTCCCACATTAACTTTCTAATGGTTGATGGTCAGTTAGGGACATGGGAGGAGATTTCTTTAAATTACAGTATTCCATTATCTCAAAAGAAAACGTATACCTTGATTGCCCAAGAAGTTAATGAAGCTTCGATGGAGAAAATTATAGATGTTACTAAATTTCTTAAACAGTGTAAATGGAATGATGACACTTTGTTATTGGATACCTATACTAAACATGTTTATGGTTTTCTTAAAAATGATTCCTCTATTTTCAATCGAGTGACTCAGAGCTGGGGTTTTGATTGTCCTTTTTTAGATTGCCAATTTTTCTTTTATTTCTTTTTTCTTGTCCCCTCTAAACCAAAATAGTTCTATTTCAAATAGCTATTACTTCTTAAGAATCTTACTGTGGGTAATGTATTGTCCTCTATAGGTATTGAGTCTATAATGTGTGGTTTGTCTAATGTGGCTTAAATTTTTGAACATGTTTTCTTTGATTGTGTTTATGCTCGTAAAGTATGGGAAATTTGTCTTGCCTCCACTATTATGTGGAATGTCAAACCAGGGTTGTCTTGGTGTGAAATTCTTGCTGGTTATGTAGACTCTTTTGACTCTACACTTAATAGATTTTGGTCTAGTCTTACTTTTGAGAAACTATGGTCAATTTGAAAGGATAGAAACAAGGAGTATTTTCAAAAGGAGAAAATAAGGCCTATTGAGTTTAATATTAAAATCATACACTTTTTAATTATTTCATAGGTATCGATGTTGCTAGAGATTCCCAAGGATAGATTCATGATGATGGCTCGAGAACGTTCTCTAGTTATCTTCAATTACGATACCTGAGTTGTACACTATATTAATTCTTTTCAGAGTTGTTTGAACACAAGGGAGATTAATGAATTGAATCAACTAATTAAGAGTTGTCGAATTGATAGATCCATAAGATGGATGATAATTCAGGTAGCCAAGGAAATGATAATGTAGGTAGACATGAAATGGACAATGATGTTACATAGGAAATTAGAAATGTTGATGCTTGAGCGACCCCTCCTCTTAGAGAAAAGGTGATACCTTCTTCTTTTGAGGCTATGGTGGCCGAATATTTTGTATATCATCTTGATTATGGAGGTGTATGGGAGTAAGAAAATTGGATGTCTCTTTTTTGCATAAAGTTCAACTTTTTATTACAGAAAACCTAGCCATACTTGTAGAGGTCATAGTAGGTTGAAGAAATACATATACTTGTAATTAATACTTTCCCCCTAGTTATATAATTGTATAAATCTATGGAGGATACACGATGTTTCAGGCTCTCTAGGATGATACCTACATACACTCCAGAGTAATCTTTAAGAAACCCCATTTAAAAAGCAGTAAAAAACTAGCGAAATGTGTAAAACTACAGAGGAAAATATTAATTTTATTGGAAAAAAAATTTATTTTACAAAGAAAAAATAATAATATCAATTGGTGAATCATTCATGCTCCCTAAAACTATGTGAAAAAATTGGGTTTTTATGCAAAAATACAAAAATATATATTGGTGAATAAATTTTATTTTTTTGTTATAACATGAATTTTGTGGGCAAATTGATTCATTTTTCTAGACTAAAAAATATATATTGGCGAATACTTGTTTTTTTCAAAGTTACACATTAATTTTGAGGGCGAATGGAATTATTTTGGTACACAAAAAAAAGTTATTTGTTGGCGAAAAAAACCTCTTTCAATAGCCTAAAACCCTAATTTGACCTAAAGAGAAGAGGAATTGATTTTAATAGTTGTTCATATTCATTTGTCTAAATTGTGTATTTGGGAAATTAGGGTAGTTAAGGATATTCTTTAATTAAGGATATTTTAATAACAATGAACAATAACATCACTGATGGACTAAGATGTAATATTTTATGAATTCAGATCAAATTTAAAAACATAAAATCCAACACAAAGACAATGTAATTTTCTAATAAAGCTTATCATATATTTTCTCAAATTTAGATCAAAGTTAAAAGCCAATACAAAGACAATGTAGTATACTAATAAAAATTATCATATTGATATCATGATTGCAATTTGATTCAGATTGAAGTTTCAACTATGAAAATACTTCATTAAATTATAAAGTGAAAACTTCAAATATGATTGGAACTCTTTTCCTTTCACTGAACTATGATTATGAGTCAAAAACATCAAAAACTTAGACAATAATACTATCTTCAAAACATAGGACTGAAACAAAAACTTGACCATGGAAAGGAAAAAATAGTTAACAATATAAAAATTGTTAAGCAACTGGAGACAATCCAAAATGACAAGTCAAAATATTATCTTTAGGTATAGTCTTGGTTTGTAGTGGAGGTGTATCCACAAAAAGTTAATGCAAAGATAATATACCCTATTGTGATTTTTTTTCCTCTCTCTATTTTTTCTTCATGGTTCTTCCAATTTAGTCTTTGTCTAACTGTCTCCACCTGGCAATGCCATTCATCATGCCACAGTCTCCCAAACAATAATTTCTATTTTTGTTGGCGACACTATCTACCTAACCATTTGTAGTTCCTCTAGGCCCTTGGTCCACTTAGCATCTTGGATAACCTTAACATCGGAAATAAATATGGTAACATCTACCTCAAACTTACACAAATTATCTGGAACATCATTAAAAATATATATCTCTGATGTACCCTCAAAAAACAAGTTCAACCTCTCAGTAATAGAAATATGATCAAAAGAATCATTCCATTATTGTCAATTCCTTGAGGCACCTTTATTATTGAAGATTGGAGGAATCAATTCACAGTTAGCTTCAATAAAGACTTGAAGTTTCCCCTGAATTTCTTGCATCTTACTAGAAAAGAAGGAAAAAAGAACCCTGACCTTATGTGTCATTTCTTTTTCTTCAATGATATTTTTCAGGGAACTCTAAGTTCGGTGAGATTAATAAAATTAACTTCTCAAAAAATGAATTATATGGAGACCATGAATTATACAATGGGGTTAGTAAATTCAATGCTTCATTACAATTATGCTCTACACCCTCCAATGCCAAATGTAAACTATGTACATCAGGGGTCTTATCTTTTAGCACATCAATCCTATTCCCTAGCACATTTCTCAGGACCCCATACTATGCTTCTTTCTTTATTTTATCACTGACATCACTAATGTTCATATGTTTTGATACCATAGCTTGGTATATTTCCCCTGTCTTCTCTATTTGGTTTCTAACTTCAACATGAATAATGGTGGCTTCCTTATGTTTCTCAAACTATTCTTTCAGGCCACTTATGGTATCCTTAGGATAATAAATCCTTTTCAAAGCATGTTCATATTCATTCCTCACATTAACCATTTATTTGAAGGATCTAGCCAAATGTGTCTCTAAATCTTCAACCTTTGCAAAATTCATGAATGATACATGATTGAATAGGTTGACCACTTCTGACCCTTTTGTGTCTTTGAACTTATATATGAATTTAGTTCCCTCTGTTATTTTTTGTACATCCATTAGCCTGAGATTTTGTGATGCTGGGGAAACACTCTAAATTGTAAGGGTTTTGTTTTCTAAATGGAAACTAGATCCCCTTTGTATCTCCAAATTCTTCATGTCCTACAAAATTTTCCTATCTATTTATCTGATCAATAAAAAAGAAGGTTCCAAATCCCAATCAGGGATTAATAACATTCCACTTCTTTTCACCAGATCCCTAGCCTCCTATACAATCATGGTTTCACTGTCAGGATCATAGGCTTGGATTTTCTCTATCAGTTCATCCTTCATGTCTTCTGATTCAACTTGATTAAAGGCTAATGCTAGTTTAATCTATTTTATTTTAAACAAAAGACTTTTAAATTATATGGAATTCATAAAGTTTTCATCTTTCAAAAATTCAGCTGCTTGTATGATTCTATAATAAATCATTTTTATAGATATCTTAGTGTCATCTATCCTTTCACCTTTTTCAACCTAAGAACTATGAAAATTTTTTCTTAAGTCAAAAAAATAATGACTAGTACTAGGGATGATTTTCTTTCTTTTCTCCTTCACATGTGGTGGAATACTTTGAATTTATTTTGGCAGGTGTTTCCAGAAAAGAAGTAGAAGGGCCCTACCCCTCATCTATTTCTATTGCACCATCTCCAAATACATCTTCCTCCTCAATGTCCTGAAGATTCACCTTGTCTTCCTCAGCAACAGGAAAATTGGGAAGTTTTTACATTATACAATGATAATCATCTAAACATTTTTCAATCCTAGGAATGTACTTTACATCAGCATGAAATCCAGGGAAAGAAGGGTTAGTTTTCCTAAACTCTACCTCCACTCTTAGTATATCCTTCCATTTACTTACTCTTTTTTTGCTTCATTTTCATCCAAGATGTTTCTAATCACATCCTCTTGCATCAGGGGCTGATTTTGAGGCATTGGATGGTTTTTCATAGTCCTCAAGGTTTGCGTCATAAAATCTTATGTATCATAAACCCTTGCCTACCTGGAAGGTAACCTATAATGCCTAAGGAAATCATGAATAGGGTCTAGGGAATTCCTCCTTAGAGTGAAAGCTCATATCTGCCATTTTCTTGGCAATAGGGTCCTGTTATGTTTCCCAGCTAGACATTATGTCTCCACCATGATCAATTAACATAAAAAATCAATGGTACCCAACCTCTCTAGAATAAATTTAGGTATTATGTGAAGTGTTTAGCGACATCCATAAACTCTCATAATAGAAAAGTCTCAAACAAGAAAAAAATCACCCCAATTGTGTTGTATAGGGGATTTTCTAATAGCATCCTTTGGCCTAATTAATATCCTAATAAGGGAAGGAACCCTTTCTTGATGGACTCCTAACAAATTTAGAATAGGAGAAAAAAATCATTGTAGAATGAAATAAAATTTGAATAATGATAAGATTTATCCCATAACCTGGTCCAAAGATATACCACCAGGGTTTCTCCAAACACCTCAATGGCATTGACGATGTCTAGGTTGATATTGCCAATGTTGTGATACAAGATGAGATGCACTAGAATGGAGTAATACTTTAAGTTCAAATCTTTTAGGCTCTTTTTTGGGCACCAACATTTGTGTATGAATTTGATTAAATATGTACCCAACATAATTAAACTCCTTGTTTTTTTACATGTCTTGGACATCAAATGCCATCAACAAGATATTGGGCATCACAGTAAGTCCTCCATCCATCCCCTAAACCTTTTTCAAGCCATAGATAGTATGCTTGAAAAAAAACCAGAATAGGTCAACATCATATGGTGGTGGCATCTTCTTGGGTAAAATTCCAACTTTCTTCATCTCCTTGGGAACAAATTTAGCTAATATCTTGCCCTTGTAATAATTTGATTGTTTGTGAAATAGTGCATTTTGGTCTCCAAATCTATATCCACACTCATGGCCCATGTTAGAGAAAACACCTAATTGAATGAGGCTCTGTCAAGCATCCATAATTTTGATCTGTTCCTTCTAAAAACTTGGGTTATAGGGTTATGGCCTTGAATAAGCGCCTTCATCAGATTGATGTAAAAAAAATTCAGGGAAAATTAATTTTCCCAAATTTCTCTCATTGGGGTTGCACACACACGGTTCCCTAACCCTATTATTGTAGGAAAAATTAAAGAGATCATAGCTGGGTGAAATCACAATAGCGTTTCCCACTTTTCGGGGTGAAGGAAATCAGTCTTCCCCAAAAAACTTCATTTTTGATGCCTTCATTCGAAGTCCCCTCTTCATTTGAAGGGGTTAATTGGCATCACAAAAGTACCATATGTGCGGTACTTTGTGAAAAATTGGTTTTTCACGTGAATTACCCCACATAGGGTACTTTGCGAGAACACCCCCTTTGTACAAAGCCATTTTTGACTAGATTTTTTTACATATTTTCGACTACCGATTTCATTTTCACCATTTACTGTTGGAGATTTTGTAGACTCGAGGCTTAGAGAGAACCAGTGATGTCCAGTACAAAATTAGCACATCCCGAGGTTTTTCATTTTTTTCAAATTGTTAGTAGTATAAGGTACACACATTTTTCTCATTTTTGCTTGTAAATTATATGTTTTATATTTATTTTAATTAGTTATTTGTTTTAAATATTTTTAGTTCGTAGAAATGTTAGAAAATCATAGTTGAATTTTAGAATATGTTATAAAATTATAGTAGTATGTTAGAAAATGATAGTAGAATATTAGAAAATGTTAGAAAATATTAGAAAATTGTAACTTAGAAATGTTAGAATATGTTTGAAAATTGTAATAATATGTTAGAAAATCATAGTAGAAGGTTATAAAATGTTAGAAAACATTAAAGAATCATAGTATAAATGGTAGTATATGTTAGCAAATGTTAGAAAATTGTAACTTAGTATACAATATAAAATATTAGAAAACCATAGTAGAATGTTAGCAAATGTTATAAAATTGTAACTTAGTATGTTAGAAAATGTTAGACAATATTTACAAAACATTAGAAACCATAGTTGAAAACATTAAGATCATACATAAATTATTAAAAATATATATTTTTAATTTACTTTTAGTTAGTTATATTAGGTCTCTCTCTCTCTCTCTCTCTCTCTCTCCTGTTAGTAATAATTGAGAGGGAGGGTGAATCAGTGGCCTCAAAAATTTATCCTTCAACTTAACCACCAATAAATAAATGTTAGATTATTATGTCCCTACAAGATGCATGCCATGAAATACTAATAATGATTAACTGTCTGTTGGTTTTCTTTGTCAAACCTTATTCTATCTTAATTATCGATAAGTAGTATAACTATTTATCGAAACTCAGTAAATAAGTGGAGTATACTGATCAATCCATAGTTAGCTATGTAAGATGCAAGAAAATAAGGAAATGAATCATACACACATAACACATGAATTTTAATGTGGAAACCCTGTTAAGGAAAAAAACACTAGCACCAGTACCCCAAATTTTCACTCTTTTGAAGTGAGACCTGTTAGGAGTCAAACATGTTAAAGGTTACAAACACATTGTTAAGTGTGACCTTGTTAGAGGATTTTATTCATAGAGGTTCTCACTTAGTATCAGGCATCTATTGCTACCATCCTTGAATCAACCTCCTTCTTAGAATGTCAATAGGTATCAGGCAAGTCCAATGCTACTTTCATGAATCAACCTTTTTGGTGCGCCTTGAGATGTACCTCAATATATAGAAGACTATTAAGTCCTACTCAGTTAAGAGAATTGATGCTTCAATGGTTGAACTGAAACACTATGACCTATTCATATTGTAACTTGAATTTCATATTTTTAGATCTATCTAAGTACATTACCTCTCTAACCAAAGTATCAATTCAATCCTTTGTGCTCCACACTTTTTTCTCTGTGATGTTGTTCTCACTGTTCGTTGATGTCTATATAATTCCTTAGCTCTTCCTTCAACTTGATTGATCAACACTGCATGAATTTTTTCTTCGTCAGTTTCTCTTCAGCATCCTCTTTCTATTCACTCCCCTTAATACCATTTGCAAATAAATTAATCTTGTCTCTTATATAGACATAATATTCATTATCTCTTTGTTCTTGATTCTTGGCATGATAAACAATCTAGCCAATTAAATTTAAAGCATAACTCCTAATTTGTCTCGTAGATATCTTCTTTCCAACTGTACAAATCATCTTTAAATCAATCACTTATCTCTGGTCGAATAAAACAAAGTAGACAACCAGTTAAGTCTATTTTTTGCTTTGCCAGCTAGATATTTTATCATTTTCTGAACTCTTTGTTGTGTCAGTCACCACTACATTTAGTTTTTGGTGACAACTAACTGATCCATCGATGAGACTCTAGTTAGCTTTGTGATCTCCATCCATCAGACACCATTGGAACTTTACTCATCATGAAACTCTATATCTTTGGTCGTTGGGAATTATGTGGTTTTTCTTTGTCGGGAAACACTATGCTTCTTATCATCGAGTATCACTATGAATGTTCTTCATTTCTCTGTCTGATGGTGTATACTCTGTTGGTGTTGTTTGTCACTTAGTGAATACTTGACTTTTATGCATTTCTCAAAGCATAACTTTGGTTCCTTTGGTTCTCTGAAGTCTTTAGAATTAGGTGAATGACCGTACAGATGATATCAAGTTGACATCAATGAAAATATAGTCTATTAACTGATTTAATTGCTTGCATTATCTTTCAGCTTAACATTATAAAAAATTCAATCAGTTACATGAAATCAATATCTCCCTTTGGCATTGATGGAAACATACTATATTATCATACTATACTATTTCTAATACAATATGAAATACAACAGTTGAGATTCATCAAACTACCAATCTTTTTGTTCTGTTAACTAATAAATGTCTGACCATCGGTAAGTTCTATTTTAGCTTAGATTTTATTCTTGCATCTCTCTATATTCTGATGTGTTGTGTCCTCTCCTTGTGTCAATTTCTCTCCCTTGACTATTTTTCTCTTTTGATGCCTTTTTCTCTTGTCTACAATTCTCCATTTGTATAATCTTTCCATAAAATCTCTATCCCAAAGGATATAATCTCTCCCTATTGGAGTAATGTGCTAATGGATAATCTGTCTCCTTTTCCAAAAATATGTCATAATATGGATAATCTCTCTCCATTTGACAACAATCCCAAACAAATATCTCACAGATATTGGACATTAATGTCAAACAATCTTTTCTCTTAATCCATAATATCCTTGAATTTCCCTTATCCATCATCAATAGAACAATATGCTTTGGTGCTTGGTGATGATATATACCTGTCTGTATATAGATGTAGCCTTGAAGTTCATCTCTTGGATTGCATCAACATTAATGATATTATGATAATATGTAGGTTGATGGAGCCTTCTATTCATTTTACTGATTGGTAGATAAGGGTTTGACCCCTAGTCTCTTTCTCAAGTACTCAAATGCATCCTTGGGTAGTGGCTTGGTGAAGATATCAGATATTTGTTCTTTGGACTACACATACTCAAGTGTCACCTCCTTTGGTTGAAATTTTTCTCTCAAATAATGATACTTGATGGCAATGTATTTAGTCTTAGCATGCATGACTATATTCTTGGAAATGTTTATTGCATTGGTATTATCACAATAGATAATCACTGGTTCTAGGATTTTCATATACATACCTTCCAGTAACTATTTGATCCATGCAATATTTGAGCAATATGTAGCAGCAACAACATACTCTTCTTCTACAGTAGACTGAGAGATGCATCCCTACTTTTTGCTAATCTATGTGACAAGTTTGTCACCCATAAGGAATACTCCTCTAGTTGTGCTCTTCTGGTCATCAAGATTTCCAGCCCAATCAGCGTTGGTAAAAACCCTAAGTTCAAATTTTCCTTCACTTCTATACCATAAGCTACATTCCTTGATATTATTTAGATATCTTAAAATTCCTTTTACAACAGTCATATGGGATTCTCTGGATTAGCAGAAAATCTTGCAACTATTCCTACTGCATGTGCAATATCTGGTCTAGTGTGTACCACATACATGAGTTTTCCAATCATTGATCTGTACAAATTCTGATTTACCTCAGATGTCTTGTCCTTCTTTGTCAACTTACATCCAGTAGCCATCAATGTTCCAACTGGTCTAGAATCTTCCATCTCAAATATTTTTAGGACCTCTTTAATGTATTTAGACTATGTAATGGAAATACCTTCACATTGTTGCATGATCTGTAGACCAAGAAAGAACTTAATCTCTCCAAACATAGACAACTAAAACTCTGTTCTCATCTCATTAGCAAATGATTTGCACAACATATCATTTCCTCCAAATATGATGTCATCAACACATATTTAAGCAATCAAAGTATTAGCATTAGTATCTTCCTTCAAATAAAGATACTTGTTTTCACTAGTCGTTACAAATCCAATACTTATAAGATAGTAATGAAGTCATTCATATCGGGCTCTCTTATGATCTGGATCTCTGGATGGCTCCTTCTTACATATCTAGCAAGAACTGGTTCAACTCTTTGTCTATCATCTTAATCATCATGTTATCCTTCATTCTTTACTTCATCACTCTGTTCATTATTTTGATTATTATCATGACCATCGGTGTTTGTAGCCTGACCGTCGGTTACAACATTCTGTTGCTCAGGAATTAAGCATAATTGATCAGGCAGAGTGTTAGGTTATTCATAGTATACAAACTTGTTGTAGTCCTTTGGTTCTTTTGTGCTTTCTAGCTCATTCTTTTCTAAAAATTTAGCTATCTTCACATTTGCACTTTCAACAATTTTGTTAGAGGCCTTACTAAGACATTTATAAGCCTTTCTTTTGGTGGAATACCATAGAAAGATACCTTCATCACTCTTGGCATCAAGATTTCCATTTCTATCATCTGTTAAGATATAACATTGACTACCAAATATTTTGAAATAACTTACCTTGGGTGTTTTGCCATACCATAGATCATAGGGTGTCTTCTTTGTGTCCTTCTTCAATTGTACTCTGTTTAATGTGTAGACAACAGTATTGATAACTTCCCTCCAGAATATTTGGGTGATGCCTTTCTCTATCATCAGTGTTCTATCAAAATCAACTATGGATTTGTTCCTTCTCTCAACAATCCAATTTTTTTGTGGTGTTCTTGGTGCAGAAACCTGTCTTTTTATACCATGCTCATTGTAGAAATTAGTGAATTCATCTAATATAAACTCTCCTCCTCTATCTGATCTCAATCATTTCAAGTCCTTACCAATTTTTTTCTCTACCATAGCCTTATACCATCTAAACATCTTGAATGCTTTAGATTTATCTTTTAGAAACATAACTATCATCATTCTAGAGTAATCATCAACAAAGAGAATAAAATATCTATCTCCATAATAAATCTTTGTCCTCATTGGTCCACATAGATCAGTATGGACTAACTCTAGAATATCATCAGATGTATGGGTTTTACTTTAGAAGCTAGACTTTTTCATCTTACATTTTTGACAATTCTTGCACACGATGTTGTCGGGCTTTGACATCTTTAGTAAGCCGCTTACATTTCTCCTTCTGCTTATTTTCATCATGTTGTCAAAATTCACATGACACAATATTTTGTGCCACAACCATATGTCTTTATTTCTAATCATTAAGAAAGTGGTGTTAGTATCATTCAGATTTAATAAGTTACCTTTTGTTTGTTCAGCGGTACCAATCAATCTTCCTAATTTATTGAAGATCTTTGCCTTCTTATTCTCAAATGCTACTCTGTGACCTGAATTATTTAGCTAAGAAACACTCAAAATATTATAATTCAATCCTTTTATGAAATAAGAATTTTCAAATTTAATCGGGTTATTCAACATTATAGTTCCTTTACCTTCAACTGGACAAGGTGTATCATTACCCATTCTTACCGTACCACGATTATAATAATCAAAAGTGTTAAAATTTTCTTTGTCACTGGTCATGTGGTGAGTGCAGCCACTATCTATAGTCTAGATTTCATTCTTGATAACCTTAGATATGAGTACAGTTTATACATACCTTTCATCTTCATCTGAATCATCTTTCACAGCCACAAACATCATTTGGATGTCTTCATCAGGTTCGGTGTCAGTAACTTTATCTTTGCAAGAAGCTAGGTAGTTGGATTTCTTTCCTTTGTCCTTGTAGTCTCGGGTATCTCTTCTTTTTGATCATTGATAATTTCTATAATCTTTTTTATGATCTTTGTCATATTTCTTCTCAAAAGATGTGTCATTAACTCTATCATCTTTTCTTATGTTAGGATATCTTGCAGCAAAGTGTCCAATCTCTTTATAATTAAATCATACAAGTGGTGACTTGCCTTTGTATTTACCTTTACCTCTCTGCATTCTTCTAGCCATAAGTTCTTGTATTTCATCTAGATCTTCTTCTTCACTTTCACTTTCACTATCTCTTCTGTATGTGTGTCTATGACTTGATTTTATTATTCTCATGGAAGTTTTAAATGCAAACTCTAAGTTTGGTAAGACACTATTATCAAAGTTATTCATCTCAAATAAAATCAATCTACCAATTAAACTCTCATTTCTTGAATGGAAAAAAATCTAATAGAATATATATGTAGTAAGGTTTTAAAGATTTTACTTACCACTGTCTCCTCTGCAAGAGTACCTCAATATCCTCGTATAGCATTGAATACTTCTTTGATTCTTGTGTTGTACTATGTGATGTTTTCTCCTTCTTTCATTATGAGATAATCAAACTTTCCTCTAAGGCTTTCTACCTTGGCTCTCAGGACATTTACATCACCTCTATGTACAAGCTTTAGTTTTTCCCACATCTTCTTTCCAATTTTGCAATCTTTTACATCTTCAAATTCAGCATCAGACAGTGAGGAAGAAAGCTCTATGACCATGCTATTGTTCTCATTCTTCTCTCTCAATTGGTATATTGTTAATTCTCCTATGGGAAACACATATTCAGTATCTAGAAATTGAGTAACGTCATTACCAATACCTGATAAGTGGAGTCTTATCCTTCTTTTCTATGAAGCAAAGTTGTCTTTGTTCAACTTGGGAACATCTCATATGTTCATCTTGTGATCTTGACTTAGTTCTTGAAACCTTCCTTCTAAGCACACAAGATCTGATACCAATTGTTTGTAATAACTGAGAGCGGGGGGGGGGGGGGTTGAATTAGTGGCCTCAAAAATTTAAACTTCAAACTTAACCACCAATCAATAAATCTCATATTATTATGTCCCTACAAGATGCATGCCATGAAATACTAATAATGATTAACTGTCTATCGGTTTTCTCTATTAATCCTTATTCCTTCTTGATTACCGATAAGCAGTATAACTATTTACTAAAGCTCAATAAATAAGAAGAGTATACTGATCAATCCAGAGTTAGCTATGTAATATGAAAGATAGTAAAGAAATGAATCATACACACATAAAACATGAATTTTAACATGGAAACCTTGTTAAGGGAAAATCCACTGGGACCGGTACCCACAATTTTCACTCTTCTAAAGTGAGCCCTGTTAGGAGAAAACCCTGTTAAAGGTTATAAACACATTGTTAAGTGCAACCTTTTTAGAGGATTTTATACATAGAGGTTGTCACTTAGTATCTGGCATCTATTTCTACCATCCTTGAATTAGCTTCCTTCTTACACTGTCAATAGGTATCGTGCAAGTCCAATGCTACTTTCATGAATATACCTTTTTGGCACTCCTTGAGATGTACCTCAATATATAGAAGATTATTAAGTCCTGCTCAGTTAAGAGACTTGATGCTTCAATGGTTGAACTGAAACACTATGACCTGTTCATATTCCAACTTGAATTGCAGATTTTTGGATCTATTTAAGTACATCACCTCTCTTACCAATGTATTAATTCAATCCTTTGTGCTCCACACTTTCTACTCTGTGATGTTGTGCTCACTGTTCGTTGGTATCTGCAGAATTCCTTAGCTCTTCCTTCAGCCTATTTGATCAACATTGCATGAAGTTGTTCTTCATTAGTTTCTCTTTAGCATCCTCTTTCTATTCACTCCCTTTAATCCCATTCTTAAATGAATTAAGCTTGTCTCTTATATAGATATAATATTCATTGTTTCTTGGTTCTTGATTCTTGGCGTGATAAACAATCCATCCAATTAGATTTAAAGCATAACTCCTAATTTCTCTCATAGATATCTTCTTACCAACTGTACAAATCATCTTTAAATCAATCACTTATCTCTGGTCAAATAAAACAAATTAGAGAACCAGTTAAGTCAATTTTTATCTCTGCCAGCTAGATATTTTGTCATTTTTTGAACTCCAAGTTCTGTCGGTCACCACTGTAGTTAGTTGTTAGTGAAAACCGACTAATCCATTGGTGAGGCTCTAGTTAGCTTCATTATTTCCATCTATTGGGAATCATTGGAACTTTACTCATCAGGAAACTTTGTATCTTTGGTCGTTGAGAATTATGTGGTTTTGGTTCATCGAGAAACACTATGCTTTAGATGGTCGGGTATCACTGTGATTGTTCTTCTTTTCTCTATCCGATGGTGTGCAATCCATCGGTGTTGTTTGTCACTTAGTTAATACTTGACTTTTATGCATTGTTGAAAGCATAACTTTGGTTCCTTAGGTTATCTGAAGTCTTTGGCACTATGTAAATGACTACACAGATTCTATCAACTTGACATCAATGACAATACAGTCTATTAACTAATTTAATGACCTGTATTATCTTTCAACATAACATTATCAAACATTCAATTAGTTGCATCTCTCTCTCTCTCTCTCTCTCTCTCTCTCTCTCTCTCTCATGTACATATGTTCTAGAGTTATGTAAAATTTTTATTCATTTACAATTAGATGTTAAAATATTATCCTAGGAGGACCTCGTTACTACATCATAGAACCCTTTAAGATACTTGAACGACCCTTTAAAACCCTTTAGGACTATGAGTACACCCTAAGACCCTTTAGGACCCCTACTGTGACATAATTTTTTGTAAGAACCCAAGTATAACCCTTTAAGACACCTAGGATGATCTATTAGAACTCTTTAAGAACCCTTATGACCCTAGGTCTCTTTAGGGCCACTATTGTGACATAAAAATCTTTAAGAATCGTTAGGATCCTTAAGACATAGAATAGGACCACTTAAGACCTAATAGGACAAATATGAACTATTAAGACCAATTATTACAACCTAGGACTCTTAAGACCTAATAGGACCACTTACTTGACCTAATAGGACCTATAAATACCACTTAGTACATCCAAGGACCCTTTAGGACTATTAGTACACCCTAGGTCCCTTTAAGAACCCTATTGTGGCATAAAACTTTTTAAGAATCCTTAGGACCTGTAAGACCTAGAATATGACCACTTAAGACCTAATAGGACCCCTTAAGACCTAATTATAGTAATAGGACCTATTAATACCAATTATTACATTTCCAATAATAGTTTAGGACAATTAGTACATCATAGGACCCTTAGTACACCTTAGAACTCGTTAGGACCCCTATTATGACATAAAACTCTTTAAGAACCCAAGTAGGGCCCTTTAAAACACCTATGATGACCTATTAGAACTCTTTAAGAATCCCTAGGACCCTTAAGACCTAATAAGACTAGACTTAAGACCAAATAGGAGTAATATAACCTATTAAGACCAATTAGTACATCCTAGGACCCTTAAGACCTAATAAGACCACTTAATTTACCTAATAGGACCTATTAATACTAATTAGTACATCCAAGGACCCTTTAGGACTATTAGTACACCCTAGGTCCCTTTAGGACTCCTATTGGGATATAAAACTCTTTAAGAAGCCAAGTAGGACTCTTTAAAACACCTAGGATGACATATTAGAACTCTTTAAGAATCCGTAGGACCCTTAAGACCTAATAAGACTAGACTTAGGACCTAATAGGGCTAATCTGACCTATTAAGACCAATTAGTACATCCTAGGACCCTTAAGAACTAATAAGACCACTTACTTGACCTAATAGGACCTATTAATACCACACTAGTACATTTGACCTCATTTTTCTAGCAAAATTATCGACCATTAATTAAACGGGTTTAGCTTGGTCAGATTATAGAAGGAAAAAATTATTTTTTTAATCCATGCCCATGTTGGTTGATATTTTTACCAATACCATGTCAGTCGAAATATAGACAAAAACAGGCATATAACTTTAAAAAAAAAGATTTCAATTCTCACTTCATTTTTACGGGCAAATTATATGAAGTGTTTCAGCACGCAAAGGAGGACTACAGTGCACGAAGGATTTCCATCTTCAAAGCTACACACCAAGGGATATAGGAACGAAGCTTATTCTAGATCATGAAGAGCCAGACCCTATACTAGCAACATATCCAGCACCCGAGGTTAATAGCATATTCCATCTTTTTATGTTATCAACACGTTAATGAATAGAGGGATTTAATAACCCTGTTAATCTATTTGGCATATGTGGCTGTAATATCCACTATGTACCTACAACAATGGGTATGTGGTTGAATAGTCTATATTTTGTGTGTTACGAAACTAGTAGAAGCATTAACATCTCATTTTAAATCCCTTTAATGGATTCATAGTTAGCTATCATTTAATTAACTGGTCTTCATCTTACACAATCGGTGTGGAATAAAAAAATACCTTTGACTGTTGCCATCACATGATTAAATCCATTTGATTTTGCTTATCTAGTTTTTTTAAAAAATTTACTTGGACTCTGTCAGACCAGGATTCAAAACCCATTATCCTCAGCTCTGATATGAATTCTGGCCCTAACTTGTAATTTTTCCATGAGATTTCCAATGTCATGGGTTGAAAGACAAGTTAGGGTAATGTTTGTGCATATACCAAACACTCGGAACCGTGCAGAGTGTTAAATTTTCTTCTTGGTCCATTCCCTAGTTGGTATATATGGTGAATGAAACAAAGAAATGTTGAAGCAATATAATAACTGGATATGTTCCATGCATATCCATCTCTTTGAAAGACAATATGACACCTCTTGTTACATACACTGTGGCCCTGTTGCTGACTTTCATATCAGTGGGTAAGATTTACATCTTTTAATCTGACCATCTTTTCATAAACCATATGAATCATTATTTCTTATCACTTTATACCACTGTGACAGTGGATAAGCATTGAAGTAGAACTTTCTTTAAAAATTTCTTATCCACATTGTTTTGGCATCTTTTTAAATCATGAATTGTTACACTTATTGCCACCTCATAAGGCCTATTTGACAGTCAACCTTGTTTATAAATAAGAACTCAAAAGTGTTTTTTGTCATTGGGACTAATCTTTGCTTACAAATTTGATCACCATTTATTGACATCCTTTTGATAGTCACTTCTCAAGACTCTTGGATGCATTTTTATCTTTCGTTCTTACGATTCCTAATAGTTTTTTGGAGGGTAATGAAAACCCTAATAGTGCTATGGGTATATATCTTGGTTGTGATTTTTTTAATCTCTTTAATCAATTCCATTTTCCAGTTGTCTATGTGATTTGATGATGTTATGGTGATTTTAATGACCCTGTGTAATTTTAAATTTGTATGCATATGAGAATCATACCTTTTTTTTTTCATCCTAGTCTACACAATTTGTCAACCCTTCATTAGTCTTGATGCATTACTTATCACCCCAAGGATCATCTACTTTGATTCTTTTATGACTGCAATGCCTTCATAGACCACTAATACTTATTACATCTCATTGTATCATCATTATTCTTCTCTTTTATCTATTCTTAAAAACACTTGACAACATGCCTTCACTACCTTCTTTTGTTGCTCTTATTTATTAAATATATTTGTTAATTATTTAGCAAATAGATGTCAAAGTATAACCCTCTCCAAAAAAGATAATCTCATCCACCAACCAAACATATCTAGGTGGGATGCCCTCCTCATGCAAAAGATGTTGCAGTTAATTTACTTACAACTATCTAAGAAACTGAGTTGGAGTGCTCCATTCCTAAGGATCAATTTGGATAAACCATGTGCATGTAAATCCTCATCTATGATGTTCTTACACATCTTAGATCACTAGTACATTTGACCTTAAATCAGGTAAACTAAATAAATGTCTGCCACAATGGAATGTAAAGGGGTTTGGCCTTAACTCGACTGATTTAGAATATTTGGAAAGTTAATAAAACAACAACACCAGTCTTAGGTACCCTCCTTCAATCCATTTCAATTGACACAAACCTAACTTGATCAACTAGGTTAGAGTGTCCAGAAAATGGTTCCAGGCGCTAGATGGGACTGTTTATTATTGTTTTGTGAACCCAAATAGAATAGGGGAAACAAGAAACCCGTGCTAAGTGTTTAAGACTAAATTTTCAAATAGAATCTATAGAAAAGTATATTGTTGTAGGCCAACCAAGAATTAGGAGGATTAAGTTATTATGTGCCAGGAATTGGAAGGAAGTTACAATATGGTAACCAAAGGAATGAAATAAAATTATAGTCTTACTTTTTGACAGCGAGTTATTAATACCAGTGATAGGAAATAATAGTGTCATGGAAGGATTATTTGTAAATTTCATAGAAGACATTTGACAAATGGAAGCATTACCACAGTGTTCAGAGTTATTCAAAGATTAGAATTTGAATGTGTTAATTGGAACCATTATTCATAGTTTAAACCAACTTTTGGGGTTTTGTAATTGCAGAGCACTAGAGTCTAATTCCTTCAGGATTTGAGCAATTGAAGACATAAACCCATACTGTCCAGGAGTTGGGATCTGAAATTAGATCCCATAAAACCCATACATATTGCCTATCACTGACATCCAATGTATTCTTCAATTATATGTCAGATTCTAGAAATTGTGTCTTACTTGGTACCTTGGCAAAAGTTACACAATCCATTTGTGTCACTGATGTGATGGATTCCTGACTTTCAAATCTGTAAAGACTAGATGATCACTGCAATGGATGGAGGAGCATGTAATCTAAATTATATTTCCAACTTCTTGTTAAGACCATTATTCACACCATCTAACGAATAACCTTGATCATTTTGTGTTTGTCCTACTTTATTGAACATCTCCAATAAATGAGATCCTTCCATTAATCAGTAGTATAATCCATGGACTCCTTTCTGAGAGAAGTCCTTGTTTGCATGGTATGATTCACATTATTTCCAGCTGAATTTACTGGAGCAGAAAATTTTTCTCTTACATCTTTAATATCCATCCTCATTTCCATGCTATCCTTGAAAATATATTTTTTATCTATATCATTTGAGATTCTTTCTTTATTATAAAATAATATGGCAAGATTCTTTATTGTATTTCTCAATACAAGATTGAGCAGATAGATTCAAATATGGACACAACAAAAAAAAAATTGCTGACTGAAAAATCAAAGTTTCTCCTTCCTGTAGCTTCTCATACCGTTCCCAGAGAAAGAAAGAGAAGAACCCCTTTGCTTGGCCAGAATTGCAATTTATAGTTGTCCTCTTTTAGTTTTTCAATTTAAGGCAACTTTTCCATTGTGTAACTGATTCTTGAAAAGCTAATTAATTTCTTTTCACCTTTCATCTTCTACTCTCGATGACTTTCTCCTTTGAACTTGACATCTCTTTTAACCTTGGAATTAAAACATTTATAAAAATAATGCTCTACAGATTAAAATGACATATA
>MU225764.1:3739965-3758349 GCA_018584345.1 Thuja plicata
GTGTTTGAATTATGAATTAAATATATGTACAAATCATATAAACTAATCAATCTAACTTGGGATTGAACTCATTTTTGATGCAGGATCAATCAGAGCCAAATACTTCTTCAAAGAGGCTACATTTTGATGATCCCCCTACGACATAGGATGTAGTTTTAGTTGTGTTCATTTAAAGATGCTACTTGGCACATTTTGAGATGGCATATATGCCACATTGTACACCTTGAAACATTGATTCTATAGACATTTTGAAATGGCATGTGCCATATTTGTATATGGAGATACTTTTGATACTTTCTATATATAGAACATTTTCATTTTTATGTTATATTTGTGTCATCTTTTATATACACATTTATTATTCATGTATATATAATTGAATGCTGAAGTTATATCTTGACTATGATTATGATTGTTATGTCTTCAAGTTATATTTGATTATTATTATGATTTAAATTAGATCTTATTGAAGTTATATGTCAATTTGTTTGAATTTGTTATAATAGATGAAATAAATTACGAATATCACTCAAATTCTTCTTTGTTTTGTAACAATACCCAAATTATTTCTTCAATATTAATTCAACTGACCCTCATTGTAAGTTATGGCCTCGACTAAGTTTGCCTTGCCAAATGGAAATGAAGTTGAAAAGCCCAAAATTGGGAGAGGTTGTTGTAGACCTCAAAAACACAAAATCGTAACCCTTGATGGTTTGTGGATATGTCTTACGAGGTCCGAGATATGAGCCTTGAAAAATTGCTGCCCAATTGTGCTTAGTGCACCTTGGGGACACTTGGCTCAAGCGTGGTTTCTAGTGTTCCAATAACTCCATGGGTGGAATGGGGTTGTCACTAGCATTTACCTGGCCAACCGGAGCTGATGGAGTAGACGATATATTGCCAGGACAGACGGTTTGAAATATACACTACGGAGCTACTTTCAACTGACCCTCATTACAAGTTTTGGCATCGACTGAGATTGCCTTTCCAAATAGAAATGAAGTTGAATCACCCAAAACTGAGAGGTTTTTGTAGACCTCAGAAACATGAACTCATAACCCCTGATGGTTTGTCAATACCTCTCATGAGGTATGAGATATGAGCCTTGGAAAATTGCTGCCCAATCGTGCTTAGTGCACCTTGGGGACACTTGACTCAAGCATGGTCGTGAGTGTTCCAGTGACTCCATGGGTGGAATGGGGTTGTCACTAGCATTTTTCTGGCCAACAAGAGCTGATGGAGTAGACGATTCATTGCCAAGACAGATGGTTTGAAATATACAATACGAAGCTACTTTCAACTGACCAGAGAGAGAGAGAGATAACCTGAGAGAGAGAGCCTCAGGATCTCTCTCTCTCTCTAACCTGAGAGAGAGAGCCCCAGGTTATCTCTCTCTCTCTCTCTCTCAGGTTAGAGAGAGAGAACTAGAGAGAGAGATATAACCTGAGGCTCTCTCTCTCTCTCAAGTTAGAGAGAGAGAGAACCTGAGGCTCTCTCTCTCCTTCAATGCTCATTCATGCATCATCTCTAGCTCTCTAATTATCTTGGTTTAAACTCATAAAGGAATTGATCATTAAAATTACCCAATTTTTCCACTTTAACAATGTGCCTGATTTAAAGATATTGCTACATTGGCTGGCTTTAAAAGATTGACCAAAACAAATGACCAGAATCTTCATCTTGATAGATTTTTTCTATGGTCAAAAGTGTTCCATACTACAAAATAACACCCGATGAAACCCAATAAGTCACAAAATTTTAAACATCTAAGTCGTCTCTTCAGAACTATTATGCAAATTATTCTGTCAAGATATGTGAAATGCATCTGGTTTCAACTTTGAAAACAAGTCAAGTAACCTCCTGAAGACTCGATATTATGGATATTGAAAGTATGTTATATGGAGAGAATGAATCCAAAAAGGTTTCTCATGAAGATCAACAAGACACATTTCAGAGCCCCTCAAAGTTAGCCCCTTGGAAATACAGAACAAGAAGACATGAGAAATATTGATTTCTATAAATGAAAAGAATCTGGAAAAGTGTGCATACAAAACCCTCAAGACCTGACACCTTGCAAACATGAAGTAAATTTTTTCTATAATGTGGGGGTACCATTTTCTTGATATGAATAATCACAGTATTCAATATATAACACCACGAATAGGGTCTCCGACTAAACTGTGCAACTGATCTACATTAATATGTTAGAAACTGCAAACGAAATCAGATTGGCAAACTGCCCAAATAGATTCATAATGGCCTAAAAATATTCATGGTAGAAAATTTCCATGCCTAAAATACTTTAGGACAATTAATTTTACATTCCATTCAATCGGTTATAAACTTGTAAGATCTCAAAGTAGGACATTATGCAATTCTACACTTTACACTGAGAATCAAAATAAATTTCAAACGGAATGACATTGGAAAAATATGCAATTGAACTCATGGGGGTCTAAAAATGAAAACAAATATTATCTCTCATTCCTATAACACCTTGGAATAATCATTATATCATGAAACTTTATTCGGAAAAAGATGCAAGCATGCAAAGTAGGTCATTTACTATAATAAGGAAATATGCAAAATGCAGATTTAAGTGAACACCTCCAAATGACCCTCTTCAAATCATATCAAAACTGACATATGAATGTTGTGACCCATTACATTTACTCTATGATAGGTTTTGCATATGATCCCCAATCATTATCTCATACAAATCATCAAGTCATATTTTACTTGCACTTCAAGTAAACATCATAATAAATTTTTTAGGGGTACTCACCTTGCCTTAGAGAAAATTCTAAATTGGTCACTCTAAGTTTGTGCTAAATTTGACAGTTTTCAAGGGTACTCACCTTGACATACTTAAGAGAGAAATATGAAGCATTTGACAAATTCAATTTATTTAAAACAAAAGTTGAGAATGAATATGGTTTGAAGATAAAATTTTTGAGATCAGACAGAGGAGGAGAGTTTACATCAAAGCTATTTAATACATACTATGAAGGTAAAGGAATATAAAGACAAACTTCAGCTCCTAGAATTCCACAACAGAATGGGATAGCAAAGTGAAAAAACATAACTATATTAGATGTTGCAAGGACTATATTTCTGGAATGAAATGTGTCACATGTTCACTGGAGAGAAGTAGTTGGGACTGTTGTATACACACTAAAATAATTCAGATCAGAGAAGGTACGAGTAAGAATCCTTATGAATTATGCTTTGATCATACGCCTACTATAAAATATTTTAGAATATTTGGTACTAAATGTTATATCAAGAGAGATGATGAAATAGGCATGTTTGATACTAGAAGTGATGAATGAATCTTTCTTGGTTATTCCACTAAGAGTAAAGCATATAAATGTTTCAATCTGAGATTGAGAAAGTTTATTGAAAGCACCAATGTGAGGATAGATGAAAAGTTTCAGATTTAGGAAAGCATGTATGATTGTGGTGAGATTACATAAGTGAAAGAGGTTACTATTGAACCTGAAGAAGCTTTGATGATTGACAATGAGATTGAAGATGAACATACTAAAGCTATTGAAACATTTAAGATACAAAGGTATGTTAAGAAGAACCATCGTGAAGATCAAATTATTGGTGATGCGAATAAAGGTATGATGACTAGATCTAGAGCTAGAGATGAGATATTTTTTATTTGTCAAGTTCAAATGAAGACTACTGATGAAGCATGTAGAGATGAATCTTGGACTGAAGCTATGGAAGAACTTGAATAGATAAAGACAAACAATACTTGGGAACTGATTCCAAGACCTAAGAACAAGAATGTGATTGGTACTAAATGGGTTAAATCAGAAATAAGATGGATGAGGAAGGAACGACGGTAAGAAACAAAAAAAGACTGGTATGTAAATGATATTCACAACAAGAAGGAATAGACTATGAAGAAACATTTTCTCATGTTGCTAGATTAGAGGCTATGAGACTATTTCTTGCTTATGCTGCACATAAAGACTTTAAATTTTATTAGATGGATGTGAAGTCAGCATTCTTGAATGGAGATCTAGAGGAAGAAGTTTTACATTGAGCAACCTAATGGTTTTCCTTTGACAGATGATGAAAACATAGCTTGCAAATTGAAGAAGGCACTGTATGGACTGAAACAGAACCGAAGAGCATGGTATTGAAACATATATCTACTTCATCCTGGTTTCAAAAAAGGTAATGTAGACAGTCATTTATATTTGAGAACTGATGAAGATGGAATCTTGATTATATTTTTTTTTATTGATGATATAATTTATAGAGGAAATGACAAGATGAGTAAGAAGTTTTCTTAAGAAATGGAAAATGAATTCAAGATGTCAATGATTTGTGAGATGAAATTTTTTCTTGGTTTGAAAATTAATCAGAGTAAGAATGGCATTTTTATATCTCAGATGAAGTATCTTAAGGAAATGTTGAAAAATCTTTGAATGGAAGATTGTAAACCTGTTGGGACACATATGGTGACTGGAAACTAACTAACTAATAGTGATGAGACTCAAAGTGTTGTTCAGACAAAGTACATATCAATGATTGAAGGTCTATAATATATAACTCACACTAGACTAAATATTACCAATGCAGTTGGAATTTTTTTTAGATATCAGTCAGATCGTAAAGAAACCCATTTTTCTATTGTAAAAAGAATTCTTAGATATTTGAAAGCGATAATAAAATATGGATTGTGGTATGAAAAATGAGAAGATTTTTCTTTGTAGGCTTATACTAATGTTGATTGGGCAAGTAGTGTGGATGACAGGAAGAGTACAAGTGGTGGTGCATTTTTCCTTTGAAAAAGATTGGTTTCTTGGTTGAGCAAGAAGTAGAACTTTATTTCTGAATCTACTGTTGAGTCAAAGTATGTTGTTGCTGCAATAAACTATACACAATGTGTTTGGACAAAACAAATGCTGAAGGACATTGGAATAGTTTTGAAAGAACTAGTAGTTATCCATTGTGATAACACTAGCACAATGAATATGTCAAAGAATACTATATTGCATTCAAATACTAAACATATTTGTATTAAGTATCATTTTTTGAGGGAGAAGGAAGCAAATAAAGAGATTAAACTTGAGTATATTCGCAAAAAGGAACAAATAGCATATATATTTACTAAAAATTTTCCAAAGATACTTTTGAATATCTCAGAGGCATGCTTAGGGTGGTGGCCCCTCCCAGTGGTAAATAAATTATGCAGATGTGGATCTCGGAGCTATATCATTCTTTGGACTTGATGTATGGATCTACTCCTTAGGGGGAGTGATCGCTGGAGAACACTATGGATTACATTTGGGTGATCTTGCACTTGGTTTATGGAAATGAAGAATTAAAAAAGCTACACCTTACATAAGACTATAGATGAGTTATTGCACCCTTTTCCATTACTGCCAAAGGGGGAAGGAATCTATATGAGAATCCCACCTATTTTGAGAGATTTTTGATGAGGATATCAAGAAGATTGTATTGAGAGAGAGTACTTTTGGATTGATGCATATAGAGTTTCCCATATGTTTCTATCAATTCTAAAGGGGGAGATTTTTGGTTGATATTAGTTTTGGTTACTGATCATGTTGTTGATATTCATGTTTTGTCACTGATGTCAACATATATTTCTATGGAGAGGATAGACTGGCTACTTGACTGGAAGAAGTACACGGACACTATAAAAATAATTTAGAATGGTTGAGGTTGGATTTATGTAGAAGGATGTGTGTTGACTTTATTCCTAAGGTTGTTTGGCTTTATGTTGTATATTGCGGATGTTACTGTTGATTTGGTGAAGACTAGTGTCTAGACTATAACCATGATTCTGGAGAGAGCAGGTCTATGTGCTTCTAGTATATCTTTCTAGCAAAGATATTTTAGGTAATGTGAGCTTAGTGGTAGACACCTGACATATTTTTAAATAATGGGTTGAGTTTGATTTTTGTCTGGTTACTAGTGACGTCAGTGGTCGCATGTATTCTGAAGGAGACCTAATTGTTGCCCTACTTTAGACATGTAGTGTGTAAAATGAATTGTGAGCGTGGATTGTAATTCTTGAATCATAATTGATGGATTTTAAATGATGTTTACTTGTTATATGTACCATGTGTATCTTAGCAAGGGGTAAAATAATTATTTGTATATTGGAAAACCTTAATTAGCTAACTTAGTTAATTATTTGTGTATTAGGAAAGTTTAACTAGCCGACCAAATGAATTATTGTAAGAGGGTATATATGAGTGATCTTTTCTTTTTGAAAGATGTGATAGAGATTGAAAAGAAGAAGAAGTGAAAGATATGAGGCTTATTTAGCTATTGGATATAGAGAAGATTTTATGAGAAGAGTAATTCATTGGAACTGACCAAGCAAAGAGAGTTTCTATAAGATAGTTCACATGATTGTGAATTTGCATTATACACTTGTTTGGATTGTGAATCCTTGAGGGTGGCTTTACCCTTCTTTGGGCACAGTTCCTTGGCAGTGAGCCTACTATTTATTTTCACTCCTAATAGGGTTTGTCTACTAATAGGGACTCTGTACTATAATATTGTAACAAGCTCCTAACATGGCTAAATCTTTTAACATAGATACTATACTCTCAGTACATTATTTGTGGGTGTTAATTCCCACTAGGATTTTACCTTTACTAGGGTTTCCTAGCCAAAAAATATTGTTTTATGGTGTTGGAATTTACTTTTTTTCATTTACATTTACATTTACAGTTTGGTTTATAAAGTTTAAAAATTAATAATCTATATCATAATTGATTCACCCCCCCTCTCAATTGTCTTGTTGACTGTTATTCCTAACAAATAGCACCTATTAATACCAATTAGTACATCCAAGGAACCTTTAGGAATATTATTACACCCTAGGTCCCTATAGGATCCCTATCGTGACATAAAACTCTTTAAGAACCCAAGTAGACCCTTCAAAAGACCTAGGATGACCTATTAGAACTCTTTAAGAATCCCAAGGACCCTGAAGACCTAATAAAACTTGACTTAAGATTTGATAGGAATAATATGACCTATTAATACCAATTAGTACATCATAGGACCCTTAAGACCTAATAAGACCACTCACTTGACCTAATAGGACCTATTAATACCAATTAGTACATAGAAAGACCCTTTAGTACTATTAGTACACCCTAGGTCCCATTAGGACCCCTATTGTGACATAAAACTCTTTAAGAACCCTTACAACCCTTAAGACCTAGAATAGGGCCACTTCAAGCCTTTAAAAGGGCCCCATAAGACCTAATTAGAGTAATAGGACCTATTAATACCAATTAGCACCCTTTAAAAACACCTAAGATAACCTATTAAAACTCTTTAAGAATCCCGAGGACCTAGTATTGTAAATTTAAGTATAATTTCTTATATATTTAGATATTTGTTTCCATTTTACATGTAGTTATATCAAGTAATCAATTACTTAATTGTTAACACTTAATTTTCACATGTTACATCTTGCTGGCCACTTAGGATGTACCAACTCAAGATGTACCTCACACTCCTGATCTTGCAACTATTTTCTAGACTCCTCACACAGAGATAGATCAACTTAGAGAGGCCATCTATAAATTTAAGAATAGCATATACAAAGATATTTGTATCACTGTATTGAGGATTTTGGAGGATATGAATTCCTAATTGAGATCCCACTCTTCCTTCAAACCATGGGTTATTGATAATATTTTTTGAGAGTTGAGAGTTGAGGTCTTGGGTGATGTTTCCATGGAGATGGTCTAGAGCTGTGTCCCTAAGGAAATCATCAAATGAGAGGTTTTCCTATTTATGAGGGGAAGCCTAAGGTGATGGAATCTCAAGTTACATGGTGTGAGATTCCTCAGATTGCATACATGATATACCCTCATTTTATTTAAGCACAAGTTCATTATCCTAATAACGACCAGAGTCCATTATATTTTTCCCACTAGTTGTATGTTGAATTCCATTTGGGAGTTAGGGTCAACTATTGAGATCCTCCAAAATAATATTATGGTCAGGGGTACAATAGAGTTGTCGACTATGATCTGTATTTTAGGGTTGATCAAGTCATACATTCTCATAGCTAGCTGGTTGGGAAGAGGTCTCTAGTAGTGGCACCGATGATGGATGGTACTATAAATAGAGTGGTCATTGGTTCCCAGAGGGGAGTTGTCAATAAGATATTGGAGATTTCTTGTGCAGTTACCTCCATCGCTTTTGATATAGTGGACATATATATTTTGAATAGACCAAGTTGAGCCAGATCATCTTCTGAGGCTTGTTCTAGTACTACTACAGGGGTCAGTGATGAGACATATAGAGCTCTAGGTTTTCCTCCACCTGGAGAGATATGAGTTCTCTCTAGACATCATAGTAATTTAGATGTGGCACATTACTTTTCTTTGAATCTCCTGTAGTCATATTATTATATTGGAGACATAACGAGGATCCCATTACAATAAGTCAAAGATGTCATCAGACTTGCACAAGTTCCAGTAGTTCCACTGACACATGACACACCATCTAGTAATGTACAACATAGTTCACAACACTCTTCACCCACAGATCAGTCTACAGATGTAGAGCTAGGTATATGGGTTGGAGATGTACACTTCACAACTAAGGGCCTAGACACATTTGATGAGAAATTACATGGGTTGAGTCAGGTTGACACTAGAACTGATGTTGGATTATTTATGGATATTTTATTGTATCTTTGTGGTTTAGGATCTAAAACTCTCCCCTCCCAGCTACACACACCCTTAAACACTCTTCAGTACTTCATATGTTCAAGAATCGAGGTGGTCTTAGTGATGTAGTTTCTATTGATGATATGATGGTGTAGTGTGCCGATGATCCTCATGCTCCTTAGAACCAGGTATATAAATTTTTTTTTTCTCATTTCTAGGATTTTTAGTGAAAAATTAATTGTAGATATGTGTATTGATGTTTTTTCAATGTATAATATTTTTTAGGAACAGTTAGTAGAGCATGTAACCTCTAGTGTGGGCTCAAAGCATCATCATATGATAGATTCAGTAGATGTGACACCTACTAGTGGTCAGGTAAGTTTTAAATATATGTAAATTTAATCATGCATGTGTACATTTGTAACATGTATTTATATATTTCAAGTACTTACATAATATAAATACTATGCACATGTATATAATCAACTGTTGTACTAAATTTGCAGGGGTTAGTTGTTGCTTCATAGCCAAAGGATTATCGTGATGCTCAGGCATAGAATTTTACCTATAGTGTGGGCTGTGAGCATCTTCATAGGAGAAATTTAGTAGATGTGACACCTACTAGTGGTTAGGTGAGTTTTAAATATATGTAAGTTTAAACATGCATTTATATATTTCAAGTATTTTATATTATTATTATATACATGAAATTATATTCGTAGGGGTCAATTGATGCTTCATAGTTAGAGGATTCTCGTAGCATTAGGTTAAAGGGTCACTCTATTCACATGCATATAGATGAATCCCTAGTTTAGGACACGTTGTACAAATCTTTTACTTGAGATACATTATATATGTCATTATTTTATGTTTTATATTTTCATTTTACGATTCGAGACATATATTTATATGCTATCGAGACCTCTAGAAATAGATGATTTATGATTTGACATTATATAGATTTATGATGGGATTTATGACAATTTATTCATGTGTGTGTTTATATTTATGTGTTTAAGATTTAATTTAATTAGATTAGATTACACATATATGGTTTCATTTGATTAGATGATTTGATTTGATTAGATGGTTTCATTTAATTAGATGATTTTATTTGATTATATGACTTGATTAGATGGTTTCATTTGATTAGATGTGTAAGGTGTAAATTTGGATGGTCTCCTAAATAGGGCTTGCACAATAGAGATTTGCATATAAAAGAGACCTATGCCATATTCAACCATTTACATTTAATTTTAATTGATAAGAGATGTAAATCTAGAAATGAAAGAAAAGAATAATGGAGAAAAATACCTACCTCACATTATAGAAGATCTATAAATACCATTTTTCTAAATCGTGTGTTGAGTTTCTGGAAAATCTGAGATCAGATCTTGAACAAAAATGTAGAAACAGACAAAACCAATAAATCTTTTTTCTGATCTAACACAGTTCTGATTGTGACCCTCAAGTCAATGTCACCATTGACCCATAATTTCCAATTCCAACCTAGGGAACAATTGACCTAAAAAGTCTCCAATAGGAAATCTATTTTTTGATCCAGAAAGTATTCCGAAAAGGGTATCCAACTCTGCACTTTGATCCCTTGTTCTGAACCTGTACTTCCTAGAATAGCACCTGCAAATATCTAAAAAAGAGAGGTTTTGGGGTGGCTATATAAAGTCTTTCCTTCGTCAAACCCCCATTTTGGTGATCTCCACCTCCACCAATAGCCGAATATAGTAGAATGTATGCGTGTGTGTTGCTCTTGGAAAGAGCTTCGAATGTGTAATGTCGTGATCTAATTCTCTAGATTAAAATCCTAACATGAATTGAAAATGAGAAAGTAATTCATAGATTTGAATATGATAAACAAAGCATACCAAGCCCCCAAGGATAAAGTATTCCTACCAAACTCACAATCCGTAGTTTCTACCCCATGATAATATTTTTTGAATGCTTGAGTGTTGAAAATGGTGGATCCAAGATGAAGGAAGGAAGGAAGAACTCTCTCTTTCTCAAAAGAAGATCCACAATAGCTTGTCCACAAAATTCTTGTATGTATCAATTCATCAGTATATCTTGTCCTTCTATATCATCCTCTTTCTTTCTTTCATCATCATGCCATAATCATAATTACACCATATCATCTTATGATTTTCTCTGGTGTAGAAATGAAGACAAAAGAGAGTGTTTATATAGAGATCTCAATATAGACCTCCTAGGGTAGTCCAACGGACCCAAATTCAAGTTTCACCTTGAATTATGGTCCAATTACAATCACCAACTAAGGAGGGGATTTATTAATCCAAATATCAGGGAAAACACTTCCGCATCCGGACCTGGGTGTAACCACCTGAATTTGGTATGTTCTAACTTTAGACCCTATTTTTCCTAAGTGTGATCATACCCCAATTATGTCATGACAATGTTACTTTGGCATAATTCATTTTTAAAATAAAATTTAATGTCCTAGGTGATTTTTATCACTGAATTATATTAATTAGTATAGCCATACAATTCAAATCAATTCAAACCATTTAAATCAAATCAAATGCAAGCATGGCTATAGTATTTAATTATAAAGTAATTAAATAAATCCTTAAATCAATTATCCACTTGCAATTAACCCATTCCCCTAGCCTATTTAATTTAATTAAAATGGATATAGTCCCCTTAATTATTAAAAAGAAATAAAATCCTTAAATAATTAAATTCCTTTATTTTAAATGAATTAAATAAATTTAATTCATTTCATTTATATTCCCTTAAACCCCAACCTAACCTATCTCAACCACTTCTACCCTGGGTCATAACCCATCTCAACCTATTCCACCCTTGCTAATCTAATCCTAATTCTAAATTCTACCCTAACCCACCTCCTAATGTTGTCACATTCCATTAAGGAATGATTAATAGCTCAACCCACTTGAGAAAGTCAACTTTCTCAAGCATCACTTCTCTAAGGACCAACTTGCCAAGTTGAGCCTTACATCCACTCCCTCATGCCTCTTAAATCAATTTCCTTAATGACCCTTAATGGATATTCCCTCTTTCCCATCCCTCATTAATTCCAAAGGCATTAATGGCTCTTACACCTCATTAATGACCTTAGGGGCTCCATTAATGAACCTTGTCTCCCCTCTCTCTCTCTCTCCCATTCCTCTATAAATTGAAGGGATTTGGAGCTCATAATAAGCCTCAAATTTCAAATTGTAGTGTTGTTATGCCAAGATTTTGAAGGAATATCAAAGCATATTTATGCTACCCTTTCCTCTCTAGCTTCATGCAACACTCCATTAGTCACTTTTTTCATGGTTATAATGCTCATTTTAGACTAATATGCATGCTTAAATAGTTAAATAGTTGTTTTTAAACTAAATCTTTAATGATAGGCTATTTATGTCACTAGTATTTAGTATAATCTGAGGGCTTTTATGTTATTTGCTACACTCATCCTAGTTAGAAAACAATAGGTCGATGTTAGGGTTTTATATGCTTATTAACCCTTGTTTCTCACTAACAGAATGACTTTTTGAAGTGTTGTGTCACAGGTAACAGGTGCACAAATATACACACACAATCCTGGTGCCCACTGTGGGGCCCGATTTCAAACTTGGCCTCATTTTATATCACTTTTTCAGTAATTTGCATGCCCAAAATTTTGTTACAGGGTCATTTTTGGCCATTCAGGATTGCGTCCAGGATATGCCCTCGCACCACAGTAAATGAGGCTCACATCTAGGATTTCCTAGATCATTTCTGGTTTAGGCTTGCATCTGGTAAGCATTAAATCGCATCTGGTAAGGAAGATCGCATCTGGTTTTGTGTCATTTTTTGTCTTTCTAGATCGCATCTGGTGAAAATTTTATTGAGCTACATTACTTAACCACTAACATTTGTTTGTCTGATTTATTTGGTCTTTTGGATAGCTTAACGATTTTTTGTAGGTTGATATTGACAGTCTTTTGTTGGAGTTTTTACATAACAAATACTAACTCAGTTTTTCAGGTTGCCAACCCCCATCTTGACCTATAGTTACTTGCTTTTAAAAACTAAGATGTATTTTCCAATTTATCACTAAACTGACTAGAGGACTATGCTATTTTCCTTTTAAGAAAAATAAAAAAATCACACATCAGTTTATGGGTTGAACAAAATTTGGAGTTAATTGAACAAGCAATCAAATCGTATAATTCTTTTGGAATCAGTAAATGAACAACACAAATCACTAAATCTTGTCGATCAAAGAACAAGCTCAACCGTATAATTCATTTTTGGGACACATAAATTGAACAAGAAAACTCACTAAATATCATGGCTAATTGAACAAGGAAAATCTCTTTTCAAGCAATCTTGTTTTCATTAAAATAGGAACATCTAAATTAGGAGCAACATTTCTTGAGGGAAAGAACCAATTTGTTTGATTATGTTTTGGGTGAAAATGGTTTAGATTAGGAGAGTATGCTCTTCTTCAGAAGAAGAATTAGAAATTCATACATCCAAAGCTTGCTAATCCTTGGTACATATATTTAAATAGTAGAGGGCCTACAGGTTGAGTAAAAAATCCTCCCAGAAATGACCCAAGTGAGGACAAGTTTTACGCCAACCCTTCCAACTCACTATAAATAGTTTCTTTCTCGTAGGCTAAAGCCTTGAAAGGTGGAGCCCATTTTGTTCATGGAATTTTGACATCATTCCTTGACATGCTTGGGTGTATGTAGAGCGGAGCCACTTGAATCTTGCTTGCGAGACTACATATATTCAGGTACTCATAGGGCTTTACGCCTGAATTTTGCCTTGTGAAATTCTATGGGGGATGGTTTCAAATGGATTGCCCAATAATCTACAACAACTTCAACTGAAAGAATTCCTAATTCATCCCCGAAAGGGTGATAATATTTGTGCAAGGAAAAAAGTATTGCCCCAAGACACTCGTCATATTGTGCCCTCACTTTCATTTGGAGTCAGCTAATATAGTATCATGACTAGATCCATTGTGTGCTTGGTGATGGCTATATTCTGATTAGCATTTGAGTGTGTACCTGAGTCAACCAGGAAAGATTTTCATCCTCCACCTAGAGAATAGGAAAAAGATGAGTGTTTGTTTCACCCTCATAAAAATGCAAATCTATTTGATGTACTTGAAAGATCACTAAAAAGATAAATTCCTTCAAACAAGAAACAATATTCAAACCTTTAGATACATATTTTCTTCACTAGAAAGTCTCAAAACATGATCACAGATCAGACAAACTGCACGAACTCCCAAAACACAAAATTCAAAATTGTCAAAAACTGACAAAGGCATCATAAAATCACATCCTATATACCCTATATCACATCTGGTATTTAGGATCACATCTTGTATGCTAGCTTGCATTTGGTCAGCACACAGTCGCATCTAGGATTTAGGCATGCATCTGGTGTCATCAGAGGCTCACATTTGGGAGCTCGCATCTAGGATAGAGGGTACTTATATAAGTTTTTCTTAGAAATTCTCAGTTGATTAGGATACCCTTTTGGCTCTTTATCTGATTCCTTTTGTCTTTTCTGTTCTCCTTGATGAAATTTCAAAAATATTTTGAGACGTCTACCTTGCATGCTTAGTCAGTCTTTCACGATCGATTCAATACATGTGGTCTACCCACTTTTCTACCAACAACTTTATTCCGAACTCACTATCAGGGAATTCTAACCATCTGACACTGGAATCATTTACATCCACCAAAAATAAACAACTACTCTTACCTAGACACGCCCACTTGAACAATCTGAAACTCTCACTTGCACTATTGGGAAACATTGACAAAGTTGAGAAACAACTTCATGGTTAACACAAGACACAATAAGTACACATCTAAAGAATCAAAAGTGCCTCCTAAAACAAAACAATTTCAAGGAGTAACTTCTCGTATTTCCCTACTCGATCTTGACTCCTTGTAAATGGATAGCGACACTCGCAGATGGAGTTAGACTTTTAAGGAATATAACGATGGGAAACACCAAAACCCAGAAGATACAGATGAGGAGGAAGGACCCAAATTTGAAAATGGCCCATTTGGATCAGATAGTGAAGGAGAGATCCCTGAATATGAGTATGAAAAACTCAAATAGTATTGGAACGAATAATTGATGACGATAAAGAAAATTACTTCCTCCATCTAGCATCCATAGGTATCAAATTACCCAAAGATTATGATGTGGAAAATCTCAAAGAAAAGGTGGTACCAAATCCTATATCTATTCTCACAAAACAACTCAATTTGATGCAAATAGAGCTCACAAACCTCAAACAGGAGAAATAGAAACCCAAGACAAAATACTCTTTGGATGCCACTTGTCCCTTTCCTTTTGACAAGAATATCACTATGGTCCCATTTCTTCCCAACATGGTAAGACCAAAGTATGAAAAGTACACGGGAGAAACTAACCCACTCGACCATGTGAGGGAATTATGTGCTCTTAGCATAGAATACATGCACGAACCTAAATACCTCATGTGACAATTTACAGGAATTCTAGGAGGTAATACCATGGAGTGGTTCTCAAAACCGAACCCTAAGGTCAAGACATTTGAGGATTTGATCCAACAATTTATCCAACATTACTCCTACAATATCCAACATGACATAACTATGATGGACCTATGTAATACCAAATAGAGAACTGGTGAATCATTTACACACTTCCTACAAAGATGGAGGAAGATTTTTGCATGATATTCAAGGGCCATTCCCAAAACAAAGAAGATGGAGATCTTCATTAATAATCTAGTGCCTGAATTGAACTACTCTTTACAAATGCAAGACTCTCCAAGCTTCAAAAAAATGATTAAGAATGCCCTCTATATTGAGGAAGTCAAGGTCAAGAGGGGAGAGATCACCCTTCAAAAGGAGAACAAAACCAACAACTCCACCTCCAAGCCTAAATGGTGGAAGAAAAACAAGAATTTTGTTAATGACGGAGTGGTTGATGCCTATAACATTAATCCTAAACCCAAGGTATTAAATCTAACCAATAGCATGCAAGAAAGAAAGGATGCTAAGGTAACAACTCCCATACCCAAAGGAAACAATGATAATAGAAAGGGTCGGACATGGACATAAAAACCCCAAAGAACATTCACTCCTTTGGGAGAGCCTCTTGAGACTGTTCTGAAAACACTATTGGATAACAAAGTCCTCACAATCCCAGATTCTAAACCATGAGAACCAATGGTCAAACCTAGGTGGTGGGATGATAATTCCTATTGTGTCTTCCACAAAAAAAGGGACACAAGACTAATAATTGCCTCAAGCTTAAACATGTCATCCAAGACCTCATCGAAGGAGGTAAAATCAAAGTAGATGGACACACTACTAATGAGGACCATACCGCATTTAACAAGCCCTTTCCTAATTATGATCAAGGAGAAACATCTAAAGGGAAGAGTAATGAGGTAACTACACCTTTTTCAAAAAAGACAATGTGATCAATATGCTTGACATTAAAAATGAATCCATAAATGCGGTCACAATCAAAGGTGTCTCATTCCACTCAAATACCATAACACGGGGCCAAGTACATGTCACAATCAAAGGACCTCAAGAACCAAAATCAACATCCAAAGTTCCTATTGTAACTATTCCTAAACCAGCAACAAAACACGTGGTTACTATTCCTGGAGCAAAGTATGACTTGGTAGACCAATTGCAATGAACCTCTGCCAAAATTTCCATCTTTGAGTTGCTCAAAATATCCACATTACATAGGGAAATCCTAGAACAGGCTCTACATGCTGCTAATGTCCCAAAGGATATTGATATAGACAAATTCCAAGCGATGTTCAATCACATCTCAACGCCACACTACCTCTCCTTTTCTAAAGAGGATGACAAGTCATTGACCCATCCACATAATTAACCCCTCCATATTGAAGTCCTTATTCATAAATCCCATGTTAGACACGTGTTGATAGATGGAGGTGCAGGATTGAATATCCGTACACTTGATCTAATCAAGAGATTGGGTCTCTCAGAACAAACAATTAACTCTAGAAGAAAGATAGCCATCAAAGCTTATGATGAGGAAGAAAGGTCCTCCAGAGGTGTTATTGTTCTACATATTAGAGTCAGACCGATTGACAGGAACATCACATGTTAGGTTCTGGATCTACCATTGGCCTATAATATTATGTTGGGGAGACCATGGATTCATGAAATGTAAATTGTGCCATCTACTTACCACCAATGCATAAAATTCCCCCATAATTGGGTGGAAGTGATGATTCCTGCAGACGCTAACTACACTTGCAACACTATCAAAGTAGGTAGCATGATTCTGCACAATAAAGAGCCTATGGATGCAGTTGTTCCTAAAACTACCAAGGACATGGTTATGAAGAGTTTTAGCAAAACCTTGAAACTTGAAGAAACAGGTATGGGAGACTACAAGCTGGACCTCACTCCCTCGCTAAAAAAACTTCTAGTATCACCAAAATCCTATGGAAAACCTTCCTCAACATTCAAACCTACATCACCCAAGAAGCCATAAATACACAAAGCAACTGGCATGATAAAGGAATCCACATCTTCTTCAGATAACATAGAGGAACAGGCAGTCTTGGACTAGCTTTACAAAGGAGAACTGGTGGAGGCTGAAGTCAAACATGTGAATATATCCCCAGAACAATATGGAAAGGGATATGATTTCCTCAAACAAATGGGGTACAAAGGAAAAGGACCTCTAAATGACACAGGATGAAAGCTTATTGAACCTATACCCATGGAGTTCTGAAATACCAGAGATAAAACATGACTAGGTTTTAATGCTAAAATTGATAAACCTGCTTCAAAAGAGAGTCCACACTCAAATAAAGGGAGTGATGAAATAGACAAACTAGAGTAGTGGTCCTATGAGAGATTGTTACATGTTGGCACAAAGGACCCCAACTACCAAGGAGAATGACATGTACCTAGATTTGAGGTACCACAAGATCTTCACACCCCTTTGCTAGCACAACCTCCCATTGAAGAGGTAGGAAACACCATAGCAATAATTACTCAAGAGACACCCCGACAACAAGATTTACATCCTAACTGGGGGCAATTGGTCACTGTTTCACATATCCTTGATCTACCATACTTTGTGTTGGTGCCCAAAAATGATGAATTGGATTTCCTATGGACTTGCCAATCCAATGTTTGGAAAATCAAATTCTTCTGGCCAACTAACGGGAATGATCGATTATGATCCTCTTCCCCTACACTTCTAGCTCTGCAATACCAAGGTGGGTGAACCTTTACCTTAACCACTATCTACTGGTTTAAGTTATTTTATAGCAGATAACTTGTGTACAATATTCAACCGATCCCTCAAGATGGCAAGTAGGCTTGAATAAATCAAATTGTAAGCAATATATCATAAATTGTAAAATGAAATACTTTGAGTAATTGAAAGAATGTTTAGTAAATATGTATGTAAATTGAAATAAAAAGATAGATAAAATATCACAAAACTATAACAATGAATTGAATAGTTATAATCCAAATAATGATTAGACCAGTTCCTTATTCTATCACAGGAAATAGAGTCAAGATCATTCCAATCTTATGTTCAACCTCAGAGATAGTTTTACAAGAAAAATTATCACTTCAAAGGTGTTATGGAATGTACATGCAACCTAAAACAAATTTAGAGATATTTCAAA
>MU225764.1:3768809-3785989 GCA_018584345.1 Thuja plicata
AAATATACATGTAAGAATGTCATATAAAAAAATAGATCTCAGCAGGATCTAGATATACAATGCAAACTCAGATATACAAAATATGACAAAATAATTAGCTCTAGCTCCCCCCCTCTCCCTGATCTGGTAGAGGAGGAGGAGGATGTACAAATGGAGGAGGAGGAGGCATCCCCCCTTAGACTACTAGGCTAACCATGAAAAAGATACTTCCCTCTGCCCCTCTAGCACTGTTGCATGGTAAAGAGCATAATAATAAGTAGCCCACTATCCCTGATGGGTAGCTGTTTGGGCCTGTACGTCTCACTCTAAATGAAGTCTCTCCATCTTCCTATCTTTTCCTATAAGCAAAGCATCTAATATAGCCAATCTCGACTCTACTGCTGTAACCCTAGCCTTTGTTTCTATCACTCTAGCCTCTAATGCTATAATCTGAGCCCTTAGCTGCTCTCTCTTACTCACATTTAGAAAGGGGATCTCCGTCTCTACATATATCCTAGTCCTGAGACCTATCCTATCCCCTATCATGTGGTTTATCCTGTGACCTCTACCACCTCTATCTCTATTGATCCCTAGTAAGGATCCGACCAGGATCTCTCAGAGGGGCTACAAATCTAAATCAGGTACGTTGACCCTCCCCACTCCCGTTGGCAACCTCTACATGGCCACGCACTACACCACCACCCCTATCATCTCCACCATCATCCTCATAAGGAGGAGGATGCCTGCCATCACTACCATCCCTACAACCATCCCAACCTCCATGTCTACCTGGAGCCTTGTCTCTCTATGCTCCTCCCCTCCCCCTGACTAGGCGGTCCTCAAGATCATAATCCAAAGGCTCCTCTATGCGAGGAATGATCTCCTCCAGTATTGTAAAATGAGGAAATGGGTAATAAAGCATCTCCACATCATATCCATCAAAGACACTTGCATCAACAACATCAAGGCGGAGATCCTAGTCCACTCTGACCATATCATAGATCTCCTAGTGAGCTATCTCGTACTATAACTGAGCACCCCACAATGGTGCCTCATCTTGGATCCGTGCATACACAGTAACATCATGTATCTTGCCCTACCGAAGACTATACTATCTCAACAATTGGGTGTAAATAAACCACTCTATGATGTATCTGGTCATCCCAATAAGATACCAGCTCTAAAATAAAAAGGTTACCTACCATGCATCCAAAGTCCACTCCTCGCAGTCTAAATATGGTCACCAAATGACCTCAGTAATATCATCAAAAAGATGGTGCCAGTACTCGACCTTGCCCAAATAGGGATGCTAAATAAGGCTAGCATACATGTATACATAAGGTTGCTTTGGTAACCTCTGTCTATCTACAATCGGTCATGTAACAAGGATGTTCTCCCAGGCCCAGATCTGAAGAATCAAAATCCCAACGGTCATCCTCCAAGTTTAATGGTATACTATCTCGTGCAACTCTTGACACATATGGGATAAAATAAAACTACCCCATGCAAATATCCATCTCTAGATAACCATCTTCTCTAACATACCTACCTAGATGACCATGAATCCATGCTGACCTCTATCTGGCATCAAGATGACACCTATTAGTCCTGCTAAGTATATAGATAAACAATCATAATGATTGACCATATAGTCCCATGACAGGTATCTCCGATCGATGGTGTCATCCTATAAATATCTACGTGCAGCACCAAAGGCCATGCCACCTCTTGACTCAAAGTATAACTCCTAGCCCATAATCGACACACACAGTATCTGCTATACATCCTCTAGAGTCACTTTGATCTCCTTGGTCAGAAGATGGAAGGTGTTGTGCTCTGAGTGTCATCTTTCAACCAGAGTAGTCAACAACCCTCAATTTACCCCTCTCTTGGGTAAACCTATCAATGAACATAATGCACATCGGATCACTCTGGACTGCTTAGCATCAAAAATTAGTCCAAGCACATGACCTAGATATGTGCCTCTAAAGGTGACTACCTCAAAATCTACCTATTTTTAACACATACAAAGGTGAAATCAGTTTTCTATCTACCAAAGAGATGTAGAATCCTGATCAACTAAGTGATTCAAAGTCTGCAACACGCAACTAGATCAAAAGGATAAAAATCCTAACTCTATAAACTAGATACAATCCTAAACCAATAGGGTGTGATCTATTTTACAAGATGCGATCTAGGGTATACCAGATGCGATGGAGAATACTGGGTGTGACCCGTAACATATGGGATGTGACCCTAAAAACAAGGTATGAGCCTATAATAACTGGGTACAAATCAAAGTCAAAATAACATACAAAACAAGACAAGAATAAGAAAATAGGATGTGATCCAGAGTACCCTAGATGTGAAGCAGAAATCTAAAGAAACCAGATGTGATTTAGATATCCTAGATGTGACACAGGTTTTACAGGTTGCAACCTAGAATCCTGGATGTGATTCAAAATTGAAGGGGCTATAAAAGCTAAAAAAATGGATGAAATTGAAATTTGCAAAATTCACGAGGTAGTTTTTCAAGCACTTACCAGTGGTGGGTAGTCAACCAAGTGCTGATGTCAATGGATCATCTCAAAATGATGTTTCCTCATAGGGACTACCATCTTCTTTGCAGCGCTCTCTAAATTACTATGGAGGAAAGTGAAAATGAATAGTAGAATGGTAAATTTTGAGACTTATATTGGTCTTTTGAGCCATTTAGGAGATCCAAAACTCCTCCCAAACAATTACAATTACATTTTTGTTCTCTTTTTGATCAATCAGGAACCAAATTGAAGGTGCCTATGAGGTTTTCAGTAGCACAGTACCATTCTTACGACAATTTCAAAAAAACTGCAGATTTGCTTCATTTGTTCCAAAAATCTGTTAGATTGTACATTTTATCATAAATCTTGGTCTAACATTATTTTAATAGTCTCCCCACCCATATTTTTACGTAATTAACTTGGTACTCATGTGTTTATTTTTAAACACACCTTTTCCACTTCTTCTACTCCATTCTTTCTTGCCCTAACCGCTTCCTGCAAGTGACGTGTTCTTTTAACTGAGGGGATTTTATTCTTTTCCTTTGATTTTGTTCCCAAGGGGCCATGATCACACTATCATCAATTAAATTTTTTCTCAAAACAACATTAAAATGACTTCATTATCAAAACAACTAGGGGCATGACTGTTTCCTTGACTAAAGTCAGAACTATTGGATAGAAAGCTTTGGTTCTCATAAGCTGGATATCTAGTGTTTCCTCATTTTAAAATATTCTTACTAAAGCTCCTGCCAGCTTCATACTGACTTTTGGATGACAACCAAGTTCAGAATCAGTATAATCAATCTTTCGATGACAACCAAGTTCAAAATCAATTCTATTAGTTTTGTTCGATCAAGTGCGAGACTGATCTCGTCAACATTTAATTCGACAACCAAGAATAGAATTCTCAATCTTTCTAAAGTTAAAATCAAAAAATTTCTTTGAATCAATTTTCTACTCGCACATCAATTCAAAGAGGGAAAAATGTAACCACCTAAATTTTGTCTGTTCTAACTATAGACCCTATTTTCCCTAAATGTGATGATACCCCAATTATGTCATGATAATGTTACTTTGGCATAATTCATTTTAAAAATCAAATTTAATGTCCTAGGTGATTTTTATCACTAAATTATATTAATTATTATAGCCATACAATTCAAATCAATTCAAACGATTTAAATCAAATCAAATGCAAGCATGGCTATAGTATTTAATTATAAAGGAATTAAATAAATCCCTAAATCAATTACCCACTTGCAATTAACCCATTCCCCTAACCTATTTAATTTAATTAAAATGGCTACGGTCCCCTTAATTATTAAAAAGAAATAAAATTCTTAAATAATTAAATTGCTATATTTTAAATGAATTAAATAAGTTTAATTTATTCCATTTATATTCCCTTAAACCCCAACCTAACCTATCTCAACCACTTCTACCCTGGATTCTAACCCATCTCAACCTATTCCACCCTTGCTAATCTAATCCTAGTTCTAAATTCTACCCTAACCCACCTCCTAATGTTGTCACATTCCATTAAGGAATGATTAACAACTCAACCCACTTGAGAAAGTCAACTTTCTCAAGCATGACTTCACTAAGGACCAACTTGCCAAGTTGAGCCTTACATCCACTCCCTCATGCCTCTTAAATGAATTTCATTAATGACCCTTAATGGATATTCCCTCTTACCCATCCCTCATTAATGCCCAAGACATTAATGGCTCTTACACCTCATTAATGACCTTAGGGGCTCCATTAATGAACCTTGTCTCCCCCCTCTCTCTCTCTCCCATTCCTCTATAAATTGAAGGGATTTAGAGCTCATAATAAGCCTCAAATTTTGAATTTTAGTGTTGTTACACCAATATTTTTAAGGAATCTCAAAGCATTGATATGCTACCCTTTCCTTCCTAGCTTCATGAAACACTCCATTAGTCACTTTTTTCATGGTTATAATGCTCATTTTATACTAATATGCATACTTAAATAGTTAAATAGTTGTTTTTAAACTAAATCTTTCATGCTAGGTTGTTTATGTCACTGATATTTAACATAATCTGAGGGCTTTTATGTTATTTGCTACACTCCTCCTAGTTAGAAAGCAATAGGTCGATGTTAGGATTTTATATGCTCATTAACCCTTGTTTCTCACTAAAAAAATGACTTATTGAAGTGTTGTGTCACAGGTAACAGGTACACAAATACACACACACACACCGGGGACCTATTTTAAGTTTAGAACCCCGATAAGCTCCATATTTGAAAATGGGGACGAACAGTCGAGAGAGGTCAAGGTCGACCTCCACCTTGACCTGGGTCAAGGATGACCTCAAACTTGACCTAGGTCAAGGTTGAACTAAATTCTAACCTAATTCATAATCAACCTCAACCCAGATCTGAGGTTTTAGGCTGGTCTCCTTGGGAAATTTGTAGGATTCCCAGGTCAACCGGGGACCTAGGAAGGTGGTAAAACATACCAGAATATTGGATAGAGGCTCACAAGCCAAAGAGTAGGTATGATGAAGATTAGGAGAGACAATACATAGGTTCTACCTAAAAATGGAGCCATGGAAAGGGAGATTAAGGAGGACCCAAAGGATCCTAACCCTAATTTCACCTAGAAATACATAATCAAGTGCATATGCATCCTAAATGAAAATATAATATGCAAGTGTACTAAAAGAGGATGCTAAACCTACCAAAATTGAAGTGATTCCATTTTAAGACAATACATTTATCCCCCACTTTATCTTAGATATGACACTACATGAATATGCAAGCTAAAGTAAGAAAACATTGTAAAGTAAAAAGGATATAACCAATCCCTCAATGTGGAGATCCTACAAGAAATTGTTAGTATCTGCAACCTGAAGCACGCAAGGTTAATGAAAATAAATAGAGAAAATTAGCCTTCCTAAGATGATTTTTATAAGTGCATAGAGCCCCTTATGCCCCTTGTTTTGGCTTACTAATTCTGAAAGGTGAAACAAGGTAATAAGGTTAGATCTAGACACTCGATATGTAGTTTAATCTAAGTTCCTTTCCTAAAAAATTTAGGAGGATTAAAAATATTCCTAAACTAATTCAAGAGGTTAGGTATCTGAATCATGATTCCAAATCCACTAACAACACAAAAAGTGGATCTACCAAACTCAAGTTATGATGAAAAGAGTGAATTTCTATCTAAATGCATGTAAATGGAAATTCAAATTTGATCTAGGTAAATTCAAATGAAACCCTAATTTGTAGCTATAAATAAGATGAGGAAATAATTACCTTCTCATTCTTACCAGTTGTAGAACTTGGAAACAAGAAGAAGAATGCTGAAGATAAAATAACTTTGAGCGAGTCGCATGGAGGTCCTGAGAGAGCACATGGCCAGTGGACAATCACTACCTCAGGTAGGTTCCTTGTTTTGATATTTGTGATTGAAAATTTATTTTTTTTATAGGGGAGGTCAACCTTGACCCAAAAAGGTAGACACTAACCCATTTATTTTGACCTTGACCCTTTAAGGTCGACCATAACTGGGAAGGTCCAATCCTTTCTAAGGATAAGGTCGACCCTGACCCAAAAAGGTCAACCCTAACCTAAAAGGGTCAACCTTGACCCAAAAAGGTCAACCTTGACTAGGTCAAGTGGGTATTTTAGTTGTTTGATGATGAAGTATTGATATGATGTTGTTTGTGCTGACAGGATCTTATCCATCTCTGAGAGCACCCCTTTGGAGAGCTTTTACTGACAGTCAAAGAGAACTTTTCTGAGTTACAACAGGATGAGATATAGCTATTGAGAGATGTGATATTATACTGGGTAGTAGTCCTACCATAGATGAGGTTTCACTGCTCCATGATATCAACCATGATAGAGAGGTGGGATGAGGATACTTGTTCCTTCCATCTTCCATTAGGAAAGATCATGATCAAACTGGAGGATATATACATGATCCTACAAGTTCCAATCTGAGGTGAGCCTATTAGACCGACAGTGTAGCGGGGTCCTCTCAAGATTTTTTAAGATGAGAAGTATTGTTTGGGATGAGTACCATAGATGAGGACCCCGTCAGATTAGATCACTCTATTAGTCGTACTAGCAGGTCTGACACCCCTGGTATGAAGAGTGATGCTATGTATACTCTCTTTGGTTGTAATACTGAACACAAAGGTTACAATCTTCTTAGAACCATTCGACCATCTCATACTCAAGATGGAGAGTGATAGGATAGTTTTCTTATGGCGCCACATCATGTTAGCCCATCTTAACCATGATTTGAGTCAATTAGTGAGATTCGAGCAGGAGAGTCTTACAATATGCACCTTGTTACAAGTTTGGAGGTTTGAGAATTACACATGTACACAAACATAGGGAGTTCTGGTGAAAGTAGATGTGACCATACCAAGATATTTTGTATATCCTCTAGGTGATGTCTGGTAGCACAGGGATTTCCTCTTTTGAAGGGTAAACTTTGACCGTATACCAGGGATTGATGTGATATGGAGACCATACCATCGGATGAAAGAATGGTCAGATACTCAACATAATCTAAGAGACTCCCAGCAAAATAAGCTTCTAGAGGGTCCTATGAATCATGCAGTGATGCCATATTATTATGATAGAGTGATGAGATAGTTTGGTCTGACATAGAGGGTCCCCTAGACAATACGTCGGTATGTATATCCGACGAGATACTATCAGAGACCTGGCACCCTACACTGACCTCCAGTCGCATATATTGTAGATAGTGAGATAGATGAGACTGAGGATATACAGGTAGATCCCAATGTATCCTATTCAGGTGTTAGTAGAGACTATATCAGATATTGGAGTCTACAAGGGACCCACCCCATCTTCCCTGATGGCTACCCTACAAGTGATCCAAGTCTTTCAAAGGGGACACACTGAGGTGGTGACATACTAGAGGTGGAGGAGGAGGATCCCATTATCGAGGGAGATCCCATGGAGGAGGAGAGCGAACAAGAGAAAAGAAGAGAGAGGATATGATGGAGAATCTGAGAGAGAAGAGGATATGCCCCCAGGTGTTAGTACAGGTGCAGATGATCAGGCGATATATGTTGTACCATTGAGATCATGATGACCTCCCCTTGCACATAAAGAGACACCACCACCTATACCTAGACATAGTGAGTGAGGAGAGGGTAGTCACTCCATTCCCTCACCATCTAAATCCTTTGGTGATACCTAGGATGGAGATCTAGGTATGATATATGTAATTGATTAGAATATTTGAAGTAAATATTTTTCTAAAAGAAGTACTAAAAATATAGGTATGTTCGAATTTTGTAGATAGCATAATGGAGTGGAGGAGATTTGTGTCCGAGGTCTTTAAGGATACATGTATATCCTACCAACTACCAACTACCAAATGAGAGTCCCTTATTGGACAAAGTGATCTTGATAGACTTATAGATATTTTTGCATGTGTCCAGAAAGAGCTGACGTTATGTAAAGAAAGAGAAGAGAAATTTATGGCTAACATATAGAGATATCAGGAGTGTAACTATGAGGTTAGAATATTGAGGAGTCATATACGAACTACCATACTAAGATCCTCAGCCTCACACAACAGAGCAGAGAGAGTCAGGACCCACCGACCCTCAAAGAATAGAGATAGAGATTGATAGATATGGCACATGTGTCATATATGTACCAAATTCATGGAAGTTTATATATATATGAAAAAATTTGTTTTCCTAGTTACTTCTATGATTGGCTACTTGTACTTTTCATTAGTACACAAAAACTTAACATAAAGAAAGAATGAAATTATGTATAAATGTATTCAAATCACATAACCTACAAAATAGACATAACTTTTCTATAAGGAATACATAAATAAAAAAAGAAAGAGCAATGTTTTAGGGATAATAGCTTTTGAGATGCATAATATTAATGGGTTCCTTAAGGGGAACACCATTCATATCAACAATCTTATAAGAACTTGAACTAAAATCTTCAATTACCAAAAAAGGTCCAAGCCAATTAGGGATAAATTTTCCTTTTTCACTATGTAAAGCATTCACATTCCTTTGATTTTCATATAAGACTAAATCACCTACCAAAAATGACCGTTCAATCACCTTATGATTATATTGTTTCTAATGATAAGCCTTAATATGCTCCAAAGCATTTATTCGTTGTTCATCAAACATTTCTAATTCCTATAATTGTTGTTCCAAGAAAGTATCTTTGTTAATTATCCCATGAAATGAAACACATAAAGAAGGTATTTCTAATTCTAATGGCATAATGGCATCAGTACCATAAAAAATATTACAAGGAGAAGTACCTGCTGCAATACAAACACTAGTCCCATAAGCTCATAAAGCATAAGTGAGTTGGGTATACCAGTCTTTCACATGCTTATTAATTGTTTTCCTTAAGATTTGTTCAATAACTTTGTTCGATGCTTCAGCTTGACCATTAGATTGAGGGTAGTAGGTAGTAGAAAATCTATGTTGAATATGACATTTCTCCAAGAATTTTGTGACTTCTTTATTCTTAAAAGAAGTGTTGTTATCTAAAAATATAAAATAAGGAATACCAAATCGTGCTATAATATGATTACGAATAAAATCACAAATAATATATGCAATAGTAGCATAGAGAGGATAAGCCTCTACCCACTTCATAAAGTAGTCTGTAGCCATCAGGATGTACGTATGTCCTTGAGAAGAAGCTGGTGATATTTTTCTAATAAGATTGAAACCCCAAATACTAAAAGGCCACGAAGTAAGTTGATTACAAAGCTCAGAAGAAGGAGCATGAATTAAATTACCATGTTGCTGACACTAAGGACACTTCTTAACAAATGTAAAAGAATCTTGTTCCATTGTTTTCCAACAATATCCAATTCTAAAAAGTTTATTAACTAAATATTTCCCATTAAAATATCCCCCACAAGTACCAGAATGAGCTTCTACTAAAGCTACCGGAATTTTGGTTCTACCAAGACATCTTATTAGAAAACCATTATAAGAAATTTTTTAAAGAGTATCGCTCAAAATGATATAAAATACTGCAAGCTTCCTAATAGAATTGTGCATGTTCCTTGTTTCTGATTCAGGAAAAGTATCATCTTTCAAAAAATGAAAGCTATGTGAATAGCATTCATCCAAATGCAAATTAAAATAATTAGCAGTAACCTTATTAGAAAGTTCAGGGTGTTTAAGAGTGTGTATAGTAAATTTAAATTCTTTGGCATTATGCTTGAGACAAACCAAGGAATTTACGCTTGTCATAACATCTAGGTATTGATTATCTTTCCTAGTTAAGGTTTGAATTGTTTAAGAAGAAAATTGTGAAACAATATCAAGAGCTAAATCTTTGTATTGCATCATTTTATCATTCTTAGTATCATAACTCCCTTTGATTTGTTCAACAATCAATTGTGAATCCCTACAGATTTCCAAGTTTTTAATATCAAGGGATGAAGCTTCCTATAAGCCAGCTATAAGAACTTCATACTCTGGAATATTGTTAGTACAAGGAAAGGTTAATTTATATGACATAGGGATTGATTTCTTTGTAGGAGGGACCAAGATAATGCCTACACCAGAAATTGTCTTGCATCTAGAGCCATTAAAATATAATTCCCAAACATCTTCTTGCGTAAAAGCTAAAATGTTCTCCTAAGGGAATTCTGTTGAGGTGATGCTCATATTAGAATGAGGACAAGGATCTTTAGCTAAATTATCAATTACGGCTTGTCCTTTAATTGACTTTTGAAGAATTAAATTAAGATCAAATTTTGTTAGTAACATCACCCATTTAGCTAGATGACCAGAGAGATCAGTTTTTGAGAAAAGATGTTTTAGAGGATCAAATTTAACGAACACATTAACCTCAACATTCAATAGATAATGCCTTACATTTTGTCAAGCATAAAATAAATCCAAGCATTGTCTTTCCAAATAGGTATATCTCATTTCATGATCAAGTAAAGTCTGACTAATTTAGTACACTGGTCTTTGCTTACTTTCGCTATCATGTTGAGCCATCAATGCACTCACAACATGGGAAGTTACGGAAGTATATAGATAGAAGGGTTTATTAAATTGAGTAGCTGGAAAAATAGGAGGATTAGCAAGATACTCCTTAAATTTCTCAAAGGATTGTTTACATTCTTCGTTCCAAGAAATAGTGGTATCTTTTCTTTGTAAGGAGGTGAAAGGAACAGTTCTATCGGCTAAGTTAGAAAGAAAGAAATGAATAGCTTGTATTTTTCCTTTTAAACTGTGTAATTGAGAATTACTCTTAGGAGGAGGAATGTTAACAATAGCATCAATATTTTCAGTATCGACTTCTATGCCTCACTTAGAGATTATAAATCCTAATAACTTACTAGAATCAACTCAAAAAGCACATTTCTTAAGATTTAATCTGATATTATAACTCGTAATTCTTTCAAATATTTTCCTTAAAATAAACACCTGATCCTCTCTTTGTATAGATTTTTCTAAGATTTCATCTATATAATCTTCTAGAATCTTATCAATGTAATCATGAAAAATGAAGGTCATAGGACATTGATAATTTTCTGCCATGTTTCTTAATCCAAAGGGCATCATGACCCAACAAAATTTTCCCAAAGGTTTTATAAATGTGTCCTAAATTTGATCTTCAATAGGAATACAAATTTGATTATAACTTGAAAAACCATCCATAAAAGATAATAAAGCATGACCCACTATCGAATCCACAATCATATCAATATTAGGTAATGTGAAATTATCTTTTAAGGATGCCTTATTTAAATCTCAAAAATCAGTGCACATCCTTATCTTATTCTGTCCTTTAGAAACAACCACACTATTAGAAATCCATTTAGATTAATCAATAGAGTGGATGATCCTAGCACCCAATAATTTTTCAATTTCATCTTTAACCAACAAGGCAATGCCCAGAATCATCTTTCAAATTTTTTGTTTCACAGGTTTAACATTAGTTTTGAGAATAATATTTTAAGTAAAAATCTTACGATCTATACCCAACATATTCAAATATGTCCAAGAAAATATATCCTTATATTAAAAAAAGAGGGAAACCAATTGATCATGTTCATCTTGGTTCAAACATTTCCCTACTTTGATTGCTTTTTCACATTCATTCTCATCCATTTGAACTTCCATAGTCTAAGTTATTAATAAATTACTTTGCATGGGAGATTCCATTGGTAAAGGAAAAATATCTTGTTCATTATGTTCTCCAAAATAAGCTTCATTATTCAAAACATAAGACTTTCTTCTTTTATGATGAAACGTAGGTAGATCTTGATAAGCCCCTAAAAAATCAGCTAGGGCTTCATCCTTAGGAAAAATATCCAAACTAGGTTTTTGATCCATGTGAAGGAGAAGCGGATTAACCAATTACAAATGTCCACCATAGATATGATTGACATTAAGAGGAAAAGCTGATGGTTATTTACAAGGATTGAATCCTATCCCATAAGTATAATCATAAAATTCAATGTCCAAGGGCACTTGTATACCTTGTTCATATTTACCACATCCTTTCCCATTGAATCCTGATTTCCTAATTAGATAATAACTAGAACCATATCCATCAACCATATTAGATTGATTTAAAGGAGCGACATATGTCACAATTTCTTAGAAATCTAGTTTTATTATCTCAATTGTTTATTTAAGTGAAGCAACAACAAAGTTACTTTTTAATTCCTTAGAAAGTGGAGAAGGAATAAAAACTTGTTTTTCAAACCCACTGTGTTGCTTCATGAAGTCTAAATAAAAAACTTTGTATTCTCCCATTAAAGAAGGATTAAAATTTAATGTTCCCCAATCATCTTCAGTCAAAGAAGAGGATGGAGCTTCAATTTTTTCTAACTTCACGTGGTTGCTCATGTTCCTTACTTGGTTGTATAGGTTCATAAACACTAGAATATTCTGCATTTAAGCAAGGATTTGGCACATCATCAGCATGTAGTGTATACATCAGATTGTTATAAATGAACCTAACCTTATGATGAAGAGTAGAAGGAATCACATACATAGTATGTAACCAAGGTCTTCCTAATAAGAGGTTATAATTGAGAGGTCTAGACATAACATGAATATGGGTGTTAAGAAGAACTGGACCAACCTTAATAGGTAGTGTAATAATAACCAAAGATTTCTTTGCAGTGTTATCAAATCCATGAATAGGGATATTATCTGGTTGAATGGTTGTAAGATTGGCCTTAATATCCTTAAGCATATCCATGCTACAAACATTAAGCCCATATCTATTGTCAATTAATGCTCTACGAATGATACTCTGATTAATAGAAAAACAACCATATGAGCATCTTATTGATTCTGCACCTGAACATAAGGTAAATCATCATTAGTGAACACAATAGGAGGTACAAAAGGCATAGTATGCATGCACCCCAAAAATGAATTCATATTCTCTTGATTAGGAGGTGGAGCAGGAAGAGTATATAAATCTTTTTGTAATGCCTCATGATATGTAAGAGAAGTTTGAAGTAATTCCCATAAAGATATATTAGTTGTAGTAGTGTGTAATTACTCAACTAAGTCATACTCCTTAAATGAAGACGGTAACCTACGTGATTGAGGAAGCATGGGTTGAGAAGGAGGTAAAGAGGTTAGGACAGTAGGTTGAGGATTGTTTCATGTGTACTAAGGATGTGAAACATAATCTATATTATCAAAGAAATCCAAAGGTTCTTTAGTTTTACCCTTAATAGTTATTCGAGGACATCCCGTTACCGTCATCAAAGGTATAGGGAATAAAATTATAGATGCCTCAATGTTGAAAATAATGGAACATGAAGGTAACCATGCACACACCCTATGGTAAAGGTCAATTGGAGAAGTTGTGGAGGATGAAATAGGAATAGGATCCATGGAGATCTCATTTGACCCATTTTCATTCTAACTTCCATGTACCTCATTAAGGGATCTATTCTCTTGTACAATAAAATCCAAGTCAAAGTATTCAAAACAAAAGTCATAAATGTTGAAAATAAAAATAAAATTACAAGCATGTAAATATTTTTGTGTTTTTAAAGAAATTTTGTAGTTTTTATGTTTTTTTGGAATAAAAATGGAAGAGCATAAAAGAAAACCTACTTCTATATGCATGCTAGATCTAATACGAAATGTAAATCTAACACCAAGTAGAAAGAGTTGTTTATCACGAGCTCACCAAAATGTAAGGTTTAAATTTGGATGGTCTCCTAAATAGGGCTTGTACAATAGAGATTTGCATATAAAAGAGACCTATACCATATTCAACCATTTACATTTAATTGTAATTGATAAGGGATGTACATCTAGAAATGAAAGAAAAGAATAATGGAGTAAAATACCTACCTGACATTATAATAGATCTAGAAATACCATTTTTATGAAGCTTGTGTTGGGTTTCGTGAAAATATGAGACCGGATCTGGAACAAAAACACAGAGATGGACAAAACCCAAAAATATTTTTCTGATCTGACATAGTTCTAATTTTGACCCTCAACTCAATGTCACCATTGACCTAGAATTTCTGATTTTGACTTCGGGAAGAATCAACCTAAAAAGTCTCCAATGGGAAAAAAAATTTTGGTTCCCAAAAGTTTGCCGAAAAGAGTATCCAAATCTACACAATGATCTGGTATTTTGAACCTATACTTCCTGGAACAACACCTGCAAATATCTAAAAAAGAGGGGTTTTGAGATGGCTATATAGGGTGTTGCATTAGTCAAACCCCCATTTTGGTGATCTCCACCCCCATGAATAGTCGAATATAGTAGAATGTATGTGTGTGTGTTGCTCTTGGAAAGATCTTTGAATGTGTAATGTCAAGATCTAATCCTCTAGATTAAAACCCTAACATGAATTGAAAATGAGAAAGCAATGCATAGATTTGTGCTAGTAATAACTAAGAGCAGGGGGGGGGTGAATTAATGGCCTCAAAAATATTCCAATAATGAATCCTTAAAACTTAGTACCACAAAATTATACTTCAAGTTATCTTCAATCCTATAAGATGAATGCTTCCAAATGCTTATATTAAATTACTACTTATCAGAATGCTTTGTAAAACCTTCTACTATGTGTTTAGCGAAAAGCAGTCTGTTAATTTACCGATAGATAGTAAATTATCTAGAGCATACCAATAAATCCAATCAAATTATGTGTAATGAAAAACACTAAAGTAACAACTCATAGACACGTTGACACATTGATTTTTGACATGGAAACCCTGTTAAGGGAAAAACCACTTGGGACTGGTAACCCAAAATTTTCACTCTTCCGACGTGAGCTTGGTGAAGAGCCAACCCTGATAAAGGTTACAAACAAAATGTTAGGTGTATCCTTGTTAGAGGATTTCAAATTTTAGTCTGTCACTTGATATCAGACATCTCTATGCTACTATCCTTGATCAAACACTCACTTGGCCTGTCAATAGGTATCTGGAATCTCATGCTATCTTCATGATCAAAATTTTTAATACTCTATTAGATGTATCTTAATATAGAAAGGATCTTTGAATCCCGCTCAGTTAATATACCTCTGAATCAATGGTTAAACTAAAACAGTATGATCTGTTCACATATACAACTATACTTGCAGATTTTCAAATCTATTGTAATGTCATAAAATAATCTCATCAATATATCTATGTTATACCTTTGCTCCACTTTGATTCTATTCGGTGATGCTATGTGTTGGTACTCTCAAATTTGGAACAAATTTGGAGTAACCATGTTAATTTTTTCAGTTGAGCAAAGTATGTACTCTTGAAATTTTGTGTGAGAAGGCTCAGTTAGAGTGCTTGTAAAAGGTACCTGGATGATTTTCACGAGGTACGGATTGGGAAAAGGCTTCAATGCCTTTCATTTGATATATGTAGTGGGTCCCAGCTCCTGAATTCCAATTCTGACATGTTTATGGAGTAGTCATTTTGAGGTGGTCACCTAATTATGCATTTTTGCTTAAGTGTCATTTTGTTGTCCAGGGCCTACTTTTCTTTTGAATATCTTGCACCCAGAAATATGTCATGACCCGCCACTTTGGGGATGTTGAGTATGTGTATCAAAGAACCTATTTTTTAAATCCCAAGTCATTTTGATATGTTCTGACTACATTTCAAATCCCTCAAAGTTGGTAGTTTACTGTTGTCATGCATTGTGCAATTTATCAGAATTCTGAATAGCCCAGTTTGACAGGTTATAACTTTTGACCAGTTGATTCAATTGATAAAGTACCTTTTGTACTATGTTCCAGTGGTCACACACTCCATATTTTCTAGTTTGTAGATCTTTATGAAATCAAATGAAAAGTTTTCTGGAACCATTCCATTTGTGAATAATTCTGATTTCCTGTGTTTTCAAATTCAGAATTGCTAAGTTGTCCACTTTGAGGTCTTAAAAGTCTATACCCGAGTGAACATTTTGGATAATTGAGTTGTGCCTCATATTGAAAACATAGTAGTGTAATCTCTCGAGGATTTACAGATTCCTGCCAATACATTTGTCCACTTTGCCAGAGCCTTTCCATTTCCTATTTAATGAAGTCTCGCTAAAAATGCAGAAGTCAGAATTAAATGGCATACTTTGTGATTTCCCTATTTGCACCCGGTTCGAGGTCAAGCATAATTGAAGGTTGATCTGCATTATAGACCTAGGAATGAACTCATCTGAAGATTCCCAAACTTTGACCAATCCGGTAGATCACCTTTCTTGCCGATTCCAAACCCAATTTCTACATATCTGTTGTGCTTCGGTTCAGAAAGTGTTTAGGGTCAGTTTGCAATTTGGTATCAGTTGAATGGTTTTCTTATAGAGGAAGACAAATAAGGATTCATGTTCTACATATGACATTCAATCAGGCTCCAGAGGTTGAGTTTCTGAAAGATATTTTTGATAACCCTATGAGTCCAATTTTGGAGGCAGATTGTTCAGTTTGTAGTGCGGAAAAGAGTTAAGTGTTCAAAATGGCCATTTTGCATAAGTGATATCTTTCTATTTGAAAGACATTTTCAGGGTCCGATTGTGGGAACATCCTCATTGCATATGAATCTACTATGTGACCTAGTGGTGAAATTTCAAAGCTTGTTTCAATATTTTTGCAAGGGTCAATCTAAAAGGGATTTATGGTGATTCAGCATTTGCACCTACACGAGTTTTCTAGAAGGCTAAGTTTGCACTGTTATATCTAGTGCCTGAAGATGAATCTGGTGAAGTCCTTTTGCATGTGTATTCAATGGTAATCAATGAATCTTCTTGCCAAGTGATGGGATTAGTTTACTTGTTTCAGTGAATTTTTAAAGGCAGCCCCAAAGGCTAATTACCATTAATGTGATCAAACGACACAAGTGTCAAAATGGTTATAAAGGCCACCGGTTTATACTTAATGTTTAAAATTTTAAAATATGGAGATATAGGCAAGAGACAACATTGCAAGAGGGTTTTCAAATGATGTAAGGTGACGATCATTCCAATCCATTCGGATATCTTCCATTCAGTATTTTGTCGAATGGTCTGCATGTCAAAGTTATATTTTAATGCCAGTTGCACTTTCCAATTACTACATTATGATAAGGAACACTCCTCCTGGGGTTCTAATTGGGTTATCATCTACACAAATAAGCCTTTTTTATTTTTAAACTTCATGTCAAT
>MU225764.1:3786039-3816303 GCA_018584345.1 Thuja plicata
ATGCCAGTTGCACTTTCCAATTACTACATTATGATAAGGAACACTCCTCCTGGGGTTCTAATTGGGTTATCATCTACACAAATAAGCCTTTTTTATTTTTAAACTTCATGTCAATTTCCAATGGATGTTATAGTCGCCAAGGCAAAAATTTTAATGTAATTGGCTGATGTAAAGCCAAATTCCGCAACCATTGGCAGCATTATTCGCCAAATAATATGGGGACTGTATTTCATGAGCAAACATTCAAATTTTTGAAGCATGGTGTGCTGCGCAGACAGGGAGGGAAATTGTAGATTTTAAGACATTAAATTCAGACTACTTTGCAGTCAAATATTCCCAGCAGTCTGCGCAAAGTATAGAGGCAGTTTGAAATAATTTCTAAACATTACAAAATGCATTATGCACTTAAGCTCTGCGCAAAGTATAGTATCTAAGGTTTTTAAAAGATATTTTGTTTCCAATGATTGGAGTCATTAAGCTATGGGTTGTGCAAAATCCATTGCATGGAGGTTGTTTTAAATGTATGTTTTAAAAAATTACGAACATGAAACCACATGCATGCTGCTATAGTAGAAGAGGGATTTTGTTTTAAATGTTTTATTACTCCCATGAGCAGCTGCAATGAAATCTAGACCTCTGTGCAGATGGAGGAATAGTTTGAGAAAGTGGTGGGCATGCTATGTTTTTAGCAAGGTATTGGAGGAAGACTTTTTTAAAGTTTTTGGTTTGCAATTTATGACAAATGCATTACCAACAATTTGCGCAGATTTTAGTGGAGGGAGTTTTTATGTTTTGAGAAACATTAGAACAATGAATAGCATATGCATAAGACTTTCCTCTACAAATGGAAGTGCCATGAGTTCCTATGCAACAGTATTGAAGGAGGGAAGTTGCAGATTTTGAAATGTTAAATCCAAATTACATTGCAAATCATACACTTCCAGCGGTCTGCGATAGATTTTGGGGGAGTGTTTTGTGTTTTTTGAAAGATTTTAAATGCAATCTGCAGATTTAAATCCATGGAGAGGGGCATTTTGTCCATTAAAAAAGATTCATGGTCTTCATTTGCAAAGAAATGTCACCATTAATGAGCAATTTTTTTAGCAAGTTCCCAGGAAAATCAAAAACAGTGTATTTCCTTTGTCCCACATTCACTCTGTAGTTGAGTTTTTGGTTTTTATATACCAAAACACTTTCTTTAAAGGTAAATAAGAGAGCCCAGAGGCTCTTTGTGGGTCTTCGAGGGCTTGAGGAATGGAACTATGGGCTGCCCACAGTATTTTGTGGTGAATTTCAAAAATGGCTTTAAAACCATGAAAACCATTATCCCACATTCATCCTGCAAGTGAAATCTAGAATGTTTATAAGGAAAGATGCAAAAATAGTAATTTGAAAGAAGAAGAAGAGGCTATCCATGCACGTCCAGTCATCTGACCACCTCAATTTTCATGCCCAAAAATGAAGGTAAACAAATTTTGACGAAAATGGACACTTGACGTTGGTCGCATGGTCGCGAAAAGGACCCATTCTCTCAGTTGGGAGGCAAATTGAAGATGACCGCTAGGATTCAGAGACTTGGTGACTGACCGCTAGCAGTTAGTCACCTAGTCACGAGATGTTAGCTGCCCAAGGAGATAACCGCTGAGACTTGGCGACTAACCGCTAGCGGTTATTCACGAAGTAGCCGAGTGCCAGAGATTACTGCTGTGACAGGGAGGTAGCTGCTGGTCGCGTGGTCTCCAGATGGAGTTAGCTATCGGATGTCAGTCACAAGGTCGCCTAGGATTGACTGATGAGGTAAAATTTTCTCGCAACTGTGAGACTGTGGTGGTCACATGGTCACCGAAGGTTAATAGATGAGTTAAAATTATTCAGCGAATTAGAGACAAGGAAGAAAAGGTGAACCCAGGGTTAAAGCATAGTTAAAAAACTAGTTTAGAGAAGCCAGTCCACATGTGACACATGTTGAAATCTGGTGATTTTTGGGCCAAATATGCATAAATGTGAGGATTTCAAGGACTTTAAAATGTGCACAGGATTAATTTTAAAGGGAATTTTATAGTTTTTATTGCTAAATCTTGAAATGTTTATTCTCGGAGGTTTTTTAAGACAGTTGAAGTCAGGGGTTTTTGCAGAAAGATCAAACTTGGGGATGAGAAATAAAGGTTAAATTTGCACAAACAGGATCAAATATATTTATTTGTTTTTAAAAGACTTGACAGATGAATTTATGGGAAGATATTTATCAAAGGATAAATCAGATTTTCAAAGGCAAATAGTATCAGATTTCAAAGATGTTTTGCAGAGGATGGGTTCAGGTTTTGAATAAACAAGTGGATTCAGATATAGACAAAGTAAATCAAATTTGAAAAAGATTTCTGGGAGGTTTTGTGAGAAGATATTTTCTCAGATTTTAATGATATTTTGCAGATGAAATCAGATTTGGTGGACTTTTCAGTGGAAGAATGAAAGAGATATTTTGAAGATAAAGTCAGATATTTTCTCAGACAGATGGAGTCAATTTTTAAAGATATATATTAGATATTTTGAAGACTTAGAAAGATGAGTAAAAGGTCAAATTTGAGGAGAGATAGGTGTCAATTGCTCAGAGAGATTAGGGTTTTTTCTCTTCTATTTATTCTCTTCTCTTTTCTATTAGAAGGGTTCTGATTTCAGGTTCCTATTTTCTGGTTCCTGTAGAGGTTCCTGGTCTTGTTCTTGTTCCTGTATTTGCTTGGTTAAGTACAAGTTACCATTGGTTTGGAGATTTTATTTGTAAAGATTTTTTTTTTCATGTTTACTTCTTGAGTTTATTGTCTAGATATCTGGAAACAACTTGGATTAATGAGAATACAGTACAGTTCCTATTCATTACTGTCTTGTCTCTTTTGACTATGGTTTATGCTCTAGTATAGTTCATTTGTAAGGCATTTGAAATATAGCTACTACAAGGTAGTGTGTCTAATCATTTGTGAGTCTTTCTCAAGGAAATAGTTAAATTTTGTAAATGGTCTCAGAGAGAAGGACATAGTTGTGAAGATCTGATGAAGAAGTATTGACTTGAGTAGATTGTTTGTAAGGCATCCAATCTGGATTGTATGAAGTCTGTAAGGAATTATTCAATATTGCATTAGTTTTTTATCGTTGACATATGTTTTCATTGACTCTTTGCCCAAGGAATAGGCACTGATCTAGAGTTTGCTGAGCAAGTGTTTTCTCCATTCAGTTATACACAAATTAATCAATTTCATCTAGTTCTTAGAACAAATGAGCTGAACTCATTAAGGACTTATGTCAGTAGGACAGTGTCCACTTTGTTGATTCTTTAGAGAGTGAATCATCAGGTTATCCCTCCTGAAATCAAAAGGAAGAAGGATGCAAATCCTTGTCTCATTGGTTTATATTCGTAAAACCATAGTTTGGCTTATAATACTTTGTTTCAAACTAATCATTGCAATCTCTAAAGTGTTTTATAAGTTGTTACAGTGAGGTTTTAGGTACATAACTAGTGAATGAAACAATCCACCAAATACATAGACTGAGATGTCAGTAATCTTTAAAAGGTAAAACCTGCCTGAGTCTGTGGAGCTCAAAAATGAAGAAGGATGTTATCCAATCATTAGAAATTAGCCTTTCTCTTGCCTAAAAGAGGTTTCATTCAAGTATACCAGGTATACTGTCATCATTAGGTAAGTATTGCAAGAAAAAACGCTAACAAATTGGTGACTCTGTTAGGGAAAAATAGATTGTCAAGTCTTGTTGAAGTATTCAGAAATCTCTGGTGTTCTACAGTTTAAAATTTTTCATTACAGTTGAGTTGGACCATCTGAGTCACCTAACAAATTGGTGACTCTGCTGGGGATCAATAAAAAGATAGCAAGTTTAAGATGTTCAATTCCTTACTTTGCTAAATCAACCCTGAGTCTGGTCATAGAGTCATGTGTTACAAAAAAGAAAGGTTATATTCCTTATGTTTTATAAAAAAAGTCAAGTCTGTCTGTTGTTTTCTGCAAAGTGTCTAAAAGTTGTAAGTTTCTCCAAGATAGTATCAAAAGAATCTCACTACTAGTGAGTGGCGACTCTGAGCTCTTATTTGCACCAGTGTGCACATTGAAGAAAGACTACAAAAAAGAAAAGTGGACTGGCAACAACAGTGACAACAGATTTTTGGAATCTTATGATTAGAGGAATCATAAAAAAACTCTATGTTATGGTGTATGAGAGATTGCTGATTTAAAGAAGTCAGAGATGGAAAAATTGATCTCAGTCGGTTGCAAATATTATTCTCTGAAACAAATTGGTGGCTTTACAAGGTGTTTTCAAAGCACACATGTTTTTCAACAACTCAAATACATCCAGGTATTTCATAAATTTTTAAATTTTCCTTATCATGTGATTGCAGCACTAAAGAAAAAGGGAATAAGGTGTAAAAGAGAGGTTTACATATTTCAATTTTTACTTGCATTTTTGCAAAATTTGAAGAAAATATGTATTTGAAGACAGGCAGTTTGTAATCTTTTCAACTGTTAAGATGTCATATTCTTGTGATTGGAGGGGTAATAATTTGTTTGGGGCAATTAGTTTTGAGGGTATCCCTAGATACCCAAATCATATACCATCAAAGGTGAGGGAGTGTTTTCCAAAGTTTGCTGGTTTTGGTGTACAGTTAGTTGAGAAACATTTAGAAAATTTTGCAGATTTGGTATACAGTTATAACATTTCACACGAGGATGCATTGATGAAGCTTTTTTTAATGTCCTTAGTTGATGTTGTGAGAGACTGGTTTAAATATGTACCTCATGGCTCAATAAAATCAATGGAAGAATTAGAGGCGTGTTTTACAAAAGGATTTAGTGATTTTGAGTAGCCGAGTGATATAGAGAAATACAATGAAAAGAAGCACAGTGATAAACATGGTATATCTGAATCAAAATATTTTATATCAGAAGTTGATTTTATCAAAGAAGAGACATATATGTTGAGGCAAAGGCTTCAAGAAAGTGTGGTGTTACTTTTGCAAGAACACATGAGCAGAGAAGAAGGTGAATCACCAAATGATTTTTTCATAAGATTCACTAATAAGCTACAAGGCTACGGTATCATTTTTTTTCCTCAGGAGTATGTATGGGTTGAGTTATTTGTTGAGCTTTGTTTTCCCTATACATGCAATTTACCAATTACTCAGAGGGCAGAATTTTTTCAGCAAGTTATAGAATGGATAAAAGGTTTAGAAGACGTTTCTTCTAAAGATATATCTAATGTTGAAAGCAATGATAGTGAATCTAAAAATTCTGAGATTATTGAAGATGCTGATGATAAATATGGTAGTGAATCTGAATTTAATGATATTGAGAGTGATAATGATGAATATATGTTTAGTGATGATGAAGAATCTATCGCTGGTGAAGATATTGCTGACATTGATATTGAAAATAAGCTTTATGAGCAGCAAGATAATGAAAAAGAAGTATGCAATCAGCAAGAATATGATTATGATGCAGACATGAGTGTTTGCAGTGAGATCATTACACAAAGTGATATATTTTTAGAGGTTTCACTACAAGACTCCAACAGTGAAGAAATTTGCAACATCATACAAGAAGACAGTAAGGAGATAAATGAAGAAGATGACTGTTGTTCCCTTCACAGTGAACAAATTGCAGAGATTTTATCTTTTGAGTATCTTAGATATTCAGGAAATAGAACCTTTGAACTTTCATGTCCAACACATATTGATTTTGACAAGGAAAGTGAATTAGTGCATTCTAATTTGGACATATGTGATATTGTTTCTTCTTGCATTCCTTCTTCATTAGGCTACAATAAAATTCAGTTTGATTTATCAGATGATGAGGTTTTCAGAGTGGTTTTAGATTCAACAGATGTGGAAAATCCAAATATGGAGTTGAGTACTGATTTAGAGAATAGTGTGGATTTTGAATCTTGTCTTGATTCTAAGTTTTCCTATGAACCATTAAATGATGGTCAATCAGTGGCTCAAGTTTCAAAGGAAGAAATTGAATGTGCTGGTATTTTCCCTCCCACCCACCACTTTTCTTTGAGTTTGTTTGATGTTGATAAGCTGCAAGGTGCTCCTATTTTTTATCAAGAGGTTATTGCTCCTTGTCCTAAGTTTGATGATCATTTTCCAAGTGATGAGGCTTCTCAGGTTTTGCATAGAGATCAAGATATGTTTTTTTTATAGAGGCAAATGATGGATGTGAAGGAAATTGATGATGCTTGCCCAAGCAGTACTACAAAAGTTGAGTATCCCTCCTTTCAGTTGAATGGTGAGTTTTTAGGTTGTGGTTTACAGTTGAAAGATGATAAATGTCACAAATATCTAAGTATGCTCTTATCTAATGAATGTGTCATATATATACCAAAAAAAAATTATGATGACAATTTGCCAAATGTTTATAGAAGCTCATATGAAGAATATGTAGATTTGTTGTCATGTGATGAGTTGATACATGATGACAATAGATTGAATTAGACATTTAAGAGTGGCACTGATATCATATTTTTGAAACATGGGGCAGAGAGCTTTGTGTTTGACAGAGGTAAGAATTAATCTCAGTTTTGGGGTTTTGGGCCTTTTGTAGATAATATACATATTGTACAGTCGCTTTCCCTTTCAGTTATGTGTATGCTTTCAGTTAGAGGTTTTCCCATTTTTTGAGAAGAGAGAAAAGTTTTGAAAGATGTCAGAAATAGAAGGAGAAAGAGAAAAGAGATAAAATATGATTTTTATGTTTTGGGGTGGTCTGCTACTCCAGAGATCTGTGGTTCTTGGTATAAATTTACATTTAACCATCCTCAGTCAGAGCCACTGTTGGTAGTCTCAAATTTGGAACAAATTTGGAGTGACCATGTTAAGTTTTTCAGTTGAGCAAAGTATGTACTCTTGAAATTTTGTGTGAGAAGGCTCAGTTAGAGTGCTTGTAAAAGGTGCCTGGATGATTTTCATGAGGTACGGATTGGAAAAAGGCTTCAATGCCTTTCATTTGATATATGCAGTGGGTCCCATCTCAAGAATTCCAATTCTGACATGTTTATGGAGTAGTCATTTTGAGGTGGTCACCTAATTCTGCATTTTTGCTTAAGTGTCATTTTCTTGTCCGGGGCCTACTTTGCTTTTGAATATCTTGCACCCAGAAATATGTCATGACCCGCCACTTTGGGGATGTTGAGTATATGTATCAAAGAACCTATTTTTTCAATCCCAAGTCATTTTGATATGTTCTGACTAGATTTCAAATCCCTCAAACTTGGTAGTTTACTGTTGTCATGCATTGTGCAATTGATCAGAATTCTGAATAGCCCAGTTTGACAGGTTATAACTTTTGACCAGTTGATTCAATTGAGAAAGTACCTTTTGTACTGTGTTCCAGTGGTCACACACTCCATTTTTTCCAGTTTGTAGATCTTTATGAAATCAGATGACAAGTTTTCTGGAACCATTCTATTTGTGAATAATTTTGATTTCCTATGTTTTCAAATTCAGAATTGCTAAGTTGTCCACTTTGAGGTCTTGAAAGTCTATACCCGGGTGAAAATTTTGGATAATTGAGTGGTGCCTCATATTGAAAACATATGAGTGTACTCACCTAAGGATTTATAGATTCCTGCCAATCCATTTTTCCGCTTTGCCAGAGCCTTTCCATTTCCAATTTAATAAAGTTTCGCTAAAAATGCAGAAGTCAGAATTAAATGGCATACTTTGTGATTTCCCTATTTGCACCCAGTTCAAGGTCAACCATAATTGAAGGTTGATCTGAATTGTAGACCTAGGAATGAACTCATCTGAAGATTCCTAAACTTTGACCAATCTGGTAGATCACCTTTCTTTGCAGATTCCAAACCCAATTTCTACATATCTGTTGTGCTTCGGTTCAGAAAGTGTTTAGGGTGCTAACTTTGCAATTTGGTATCAATTGAATGGTGAAAACTAAGGATTCATGTTCTACATATGACATTCAATCAGGCTCCAGAGGTTGAGTTTCTAAAAGATATTTTTGATAACCCTATGAGTCCAGTTTCGGAGGCAAATTGTTCAGTTTGTAGTGCGAAAAAGAGTTAAGTTTTCAGAATGGCCATTTTACATAAGTGATATCTTTCTATCTGAAAGATATTTTTAGGGTCCGATTATGGGAATATCCTCATTGCATATGAATCTACTATGTGACCTAGTGGTGAAATTTTAGAGCCTGTTTCAATATTTTTGCAAGGGTCAATCTAAAAGGGATTTATGGTGATTCAGCATTTGCACCTACACGAGTTTTCTGGAAGGATAAATTTGCACTGTTATATCTAGTGCCTGAAGACGAATCTGGTGAAGTCCTTTTGCATGTGTATTCAATGGTAATCAATGAATCTTCTTTGCAAGTGATGGGATTAGTTTACTTGTTTCAGTGAATTTTTAAAGGCAGCCCCAAAGGCTAATTACCATTAATGTGATCAAACGGCATAACTGTCAAAATGGTTATAAAGGCCACCGATTTATGCTTAATGTTTGAAATTTTAAAATATGGAGATATAGGCAAGAGACAACATTGCAAGAGGGTTTTCAAATGATGCAAGGTGACGATCATTCCAATCCATCCGGATATCTTCCATTCAGCATTTTGTCGAATGGTCTGCATGTCAGAGTTATATTTTAATGCCAGTTGCACTTTCCAATTACTACATTATGATAAGGAACACTCCTCCTGGGGTTCTAATTGGGTTATCATCTACACAAATAAGCCTTTTTTATTTTTAAACTTTATGTCAATTTCCAATGGATGGTATAGTCGCCAAGGCAAAATTTTTAATGTAATTGGCTGATGTAAAGCCCAATTCCGCAACCATTGCCAGCATTATTCGCCAAATAATATGGAGACTGTATTTCATGAGAAAACATTCAAATTTTTGAAGCATGGTGTGCTGCGCAGACAGGGAGGGAAATTGTAGATTTTAAGACATTAAATTTAGACTACTTTGCAGTCAAATATTCCCAGCAGTCTGCGCAAAGTATAGAGGCAGTTTGAAAGAATTTCTAAACATTATAAAATGCATTATACACTTAAGCTCTGCGCAAAGTATAGTATCTGAGGTTTTTAAAAGATTTTTTTTTTTCAATGATTGAAGTCACTAATCTATGGGCTGTGCAAAATCCATTGCATGGAGGTTGTTTTAAATGTATGTTTTAAAAAATTACAAACATGAAACCAGAGGCGTGCTACTATAGTAAAAGAGGGATTTTGTTTTAAATGTTTTATTACTCCCATGAGCAGCTGCAATGAAATCCAGACCTCTGTGCAGATGGAGGAATAGTTTGAGAAAGTGGTGGGCATGCTATGTATTTAGCAAGGTATTGGAGGAAGACTTTTTTAAAGTTTTTTGTTTGCAATTTATGACAAATGCATTACTAGCAATTTGCGCAGATTTTAGTGGAGGGAGTTTTTATGTTTTGAGAAACATTAGAACAATGAATAGCATATGCATAAGACTTTCCTCTACAAATGGAAGTGCCATGAGTTCCTGTGCAACAGTATTGAAGGAGGGAAGTTGCAGATTTTGAAATGTTAAATCCAAATTACATTGCAAATCATACACTTCCAGCACTCTGCGATAGATTATGGGGGAGTGTTTTGAGTTTTTTGAAAGATTTTAAATGCAATCTATAGATTTAAATCCATGGAGAGGGGCATTTTGTCCATTAAAACAGATTCATGGTCTTCATTTGCAAAGAAATGTCACCATTAATGAGCAGTTTTTTCATCAAGTTCCAAGGAAAATAAAAAACAGTGTATTTCCTTTGTCCCACATTCACTCTGTAGTTGCATTTTTGGTCTTTACATACCAAAATGCTTTATTTAAAGGTAAATAAGAGAGCTGAGAGGCTCTTGGTGGGTCTTTAAGGGCTGGAGGAATGGAACTATGGGCTGCCCACAATATTTTGTGATGAATTTCAAAAATGGCTTTAAAACCATGAAAACCATTATCCCACATTAATCTTGCAAGTGAAATTTGGAATGTTTATAAGGAAAGATGAAAACATAGTAATTTGAAAGAAGAAGAAGAGGCTATCCACGCGCGCCCATTCATCTAAATGCCTCGGTTTTTGTGCCTAAAAATGAAGGTAAACAAATTTTGACGAAAAGGGACACTTGACGCTGGTCGCATGGTCGCGAGAAGGACCCAGTCGCTCAATTGGGAGGCAAATTGAAGATGACCGCCATGATTCAGAGACTTGGTGACTGACCGCTAGCAGTTAGTCACCTAGTCACAAGATGTTAGCCACCCAAGGAGATAACCGCTGAGACTTGGCGACTAACTACTAGTGGTTATTCGCGAAGTAGCCGAGTGCCAGAGATTACTGCTATGATAGGGAGGTAGCTGCTGGTCGCGTGGTCACCAGATCGAGTTAGCCGTCGGATGTCAGTCACGAGATCGCCAAGGATTGATTGATGAGGTAAAATGTGCTCGCAACAATGAGATTGTGGTGGTCGCATGGTCGCCGAATGTTAATAGATGAGTTAAAATTATTCAGCGACTTAGAGACAAGGAAGAAAAGGAGAACCCAGGGTTAAAGCACAGTTAAAAAGCCAGTTTAGAGCAGCCAGTCCACATGTGACACATGTCAAAATCTAGTGATTTTTGGGCCAAATATGCATAAATGTGAGGATTTCAAGGACTTTAAAATGTGCACAGGATTAATTTTAAAGGGAATTTTATAGTTTTTATTGCTAAATCTTGAAATGTTTATTCTCGGAGGCTTTTTAAGACAGTTGAAGTCAGGGGTTTTTGCAAAAAGATTAAACTTGGGGATGAGAAATAAAGGTTAAATTTGCACAGACAGGATCAAATATATTTATTTGTTTTTAAAAGACTTGACAGATGAATTTATGGGAAGATATTTATCAAAGGATAAATCAGATTTTCAAAGGCAAATAGTATCAGATTTCAAAGATGTTTTGCAGAGGATGGGTTCAGGTTTTGAATAGACAAGTGGATTCTGATATAGACAAAGTAAATCAGATTTGAAAAAGCTTTCTGGGAGGTTTTGTGAGAAGATATTTTCTCAGATTTAAATGATATTTTGCAGATGAAATCAGATTTGGTGGACTTTTCAGTGGAAGAATGAAAGAGATATTTTAAAGATAAAGTCAGATATTTTCTCAGACAGATGGAGTCAATTTTTAAAGATATATCAGATATTTTGAAGACTTAGAAAGATGAGTAAAAGGTCAGATTAGAGGAGAGATAGGTGTCAATTGCTCAGAGAGATTAGGGTTTTTTCTCTTCTATTTATTCTCTTCTCTTTTTTGTTAGAAGGGTTCTAATTTCAGGTTCCTATTTTCTGGTTCTTGTGGAGGTTCCTAGTCTTGTTCTTGTTCCTGTATTTGCTTGCTTCAGTACAAGTTACCATTGGTTTGGAGATTTTATTTGTAAAGCTTTTTTGTTTTTTCATGTTTACTTCTTGAGTTTATTGTCTGGATATCTGTAAACAACTTGGATTAATGAGAATACAGTGCAATTCCTATTCATTACTGTCTTGTCTCTTTTGACTATGGTTTATTCTCTAGTATAGTTCATTTGTAAGGCATTTGAAATATACCTACTACAAGGTAGTGTGTGTAATCATTTGTGAGTCTTTCTCAAGGAGAGTTAAATTTTGTAAATGATTTTAGAGAGCAGGACATAGTTGTGAAGCTCTGATGAAGAAGTATTGAGTTGAGTAGATTGTTTGTAAGGCATCCAATCTGGATTGTATGAAGTTTGTAAGGCATTCTTCAGTATTGCATTAGTTTTTTATTGTTGACATATGTTTTCATTGACTCTTTGCCCAAGGAATAGGCACTGATCTAGAGTTTTCTGAGCAATTTTTTTCTCCATTCAGTCATACACAAATTAATCAATTTCATCTAGTTATTAGAACAAATGAGTTGAACTCATTAAGGACTTATGTCAGCAAGATAGTGTCCACTTTTTTGATTCTTTAGAGAGTGAATCATCAGGTTATCCCTCCTAAAATCAAAAGGAAGAAGGATGCAAATCCTTTTCTCATTGGTTTATGTTCTCAAAACCATAGCCTGGCTTATAATACTCTATTTCAAACTAATCATTGCAATCTCTAAAGTGTTTTATAAGTTGTTACAGTGAGGTTTTAGGTACACAACCAGTGAATGAAACAATCCACCAAATACATAGACTGAGATATCAGTAATCTTTAAAAGGTAAAACCTTCCTGAGTCTGTGGAGCTCAAAAACGAAGAAGGATATTATCCAATCCTTAGAAATTAGCCTTTCTCTTGCCTAAAATAGGTTGCATTCAAGTATACCAGGTATACTATCATCATTAGGTAAGTATTGCAAGAAAAAATGCTAACACTATGCTCTATTTCTCTTTATCTGGAGAATTATTTAGCTCTTTCCTTAGCTTGATTGATCAACACTCAATGAAGTTGCTCTTCATCAATTTCTCTTTCCTTCACCCTCACCAATTAACAATGAATTGATTAGTCTCTTTATAAACATGATATCACCTTTGTTAGGTTCTTGATTTTCTTGATCTTGGCGCAATCCACAATTCTCACCAATCAGATTTAAAGCAAAAACTCCTATTTTATCTCGCTGAGATATTTTTCCAACTGGAGAAATCAACTTTAAATCAATTACTTATCTCTGGCTTATCTTGTCGATGAAAACAATGATATCTACCACTTAACTCTATTTTTAGCTCTGTCAGCTAGATATTTTATTGTTTGTGAACTCCAATTATTTTTAGTTTAAATCTCTGATAGCGTCGATCAACACTTTAGTTCTCCTTGGGCTTCTCCATCTCTTTACATTGTTTTTGGTCGTTGGATTTGCTTGTAATTATGGTTGTTGGTAATGCTCGTCAATTTTCTTGGTCGGGCATCATTGTGACTTGACTGTTGGTTATCTCTATCTGTTAGGTCCCACTGACTGTCAGTGTTTGTAGTCACAATGTGAATGCTTGTCTTTTATGCATTAGAGAAAACATAATCTTTATCTCTTTGATCCTCTTAATTCTTTGAGACTTTGATTATAACCGACTAGATTATATTAAGTTGACATCAATGACAATACAATCCATTAACTGATTTAATGTCTTGCATTATCCTTCTATATTTTGGTTATCAACTTAACATCTTCAAACATTCAACTAGTTACATGTCATCAATCTCTCCCTTTGGCCTTGATGGAAAAATACTACATTATCATACTATACTATCACTAATACAATATGAAATATACAGTTTCATCAAGCTTTTCCTAATGTAACTATTACAAATGTCTCGCTCTTGGTGAGCTCAAAAAGTAGATTAGATTTGTTTCATGCAGAATGGTTGTCTTCAATCTTTAATCCCTTCACTAGATAGATGTAGCATATTCTTTCTTTGTTTTGATATGTGCTCTGTCTTGACTATGCCTCTTCTTGATAATCTCTTTTTCCTTTGACAACATTCTTTTCTCTTTATCTGAACTCTCTCCCTTAGATGGATATTTCATGTGTATTTAATTTATCTCCCTTAGAATATTGATTAACTCTTCATTTCTGATTTTCAAGAACATGTCTTTATGAATAATGATATAATCTCTCATTTTATCATATCTCCCCTTTTGATAATGAGATCATCTCTCCCTGGTGGTAATTCTCCCTTTTGTATGAGATATTTCTCTCCCTAAAGGTAAAACTTCCTTTTTGTATGATAATGAGATATTTCTCTCCCTTTGACAACAATTCCAAACAAAGATACTTCTCCTTATTTTATCATCTATATCATCTTCCATCCTTTTGCATAATATACTCCTTGAATTTCCCTATCCATAAAAAATACAATGTCCTAATTTTAGGTTTAGATTTGTACCTTAAAGTGTCCAGATGTATCTATTTGTTGTCCATCTCAGTGTTTGCATCAACATGACTGATCTTCATACGTGGTATAGGCTTATACAACCTCCTAGTCAGGTTACTAACTAATAGACAAGGGTTGAACCCCTATTCTCTATCTTAGATACTCAAATGTATCCTTTGATAATGGCTTGGTGAATATATCAGCTAACTTTTCCATTGATTGAACATATTCTAGTTTCACTTCCTTTGCTTTCTCTTGTTCTCTCAGATAGTGATACTTGATAGAAATATGCTTAGTGTTAGAATGCTTGACTGGATTTTTAGAAATTTTTATTGCACTGGCATTATCACAATAGATAATTACTGGCTCAAGGATCTTCATATGCAAACCTTCTAGTAATTGTTTGATCCATGCAATATTTGAGCAATTTTTAGCAGCAACCACATACTCTGCTTATGCATCTGATTGAGAGATGCATCCTTGCTTCTTTCTTATCCATGTGACAAGTCTGTCAGCCATGAAGAATGAACCTCCATTTGTTCTCTTTCGGTCATCAATGTTTCCAGCCCAATCAACATCTGTATAGACTTGTAGCTCAAATTATCCATCTCTTTTGTACCATAAGCCATAGTCCTTAGTGTTCTTCATATATCTTAGAATTCTTTTCACAATAGTCATATGAGATTCTTTGGGATTAGCAGAGAATCTTGCAACTATCCCCACTACATGTGATATATCTGGTCTGGTGTGAACAACATACATCAGTTTTCCAATCATTGATCTATATAAGATATAGTTTACCTCATTTATCTTTTCTTCCTTTGTCATCTTGCATCCAGTAGCCATAGGTGTTCCAACTGGTTTGGAATCTTCCATCTTGAATATCTTCCACACTTCCTTGATGTATTTGGACTGAGTGATTTAAATTCCTGCATCTTGTTGAAGAATTTGTTGACCAAGAAAGAATTTGATCTCTCCAAACATAGACATTTCAAATTCCTTTCTCATTTCATTAGCAAAGGATTTGCATAAAAATTCATTTCCCCAAAAAATTATATCATCAACAAAAACTTCAGTAATCAGAGTATTACCATCAGTATCCTCTTTTAAGTACAGATTGTTATTTTCACTTGTTCTAACAAATTTTATGCTAATGAGATATGAGTGAAGTATTTAATACTAGGCTCTAGGTTCTTGCTTCAATACATACAAGGTGTTATGTAGGCTACATACCATGTTTCTCTTGTCTAGATTAACAAACCCTTCTGGTTGTTCAATGTACACCTCTTCTTCAAGTATTCCAGTTAGGAATACAGATTTCACATTCATATGGTATATCTTGAATCCTTTATATGCAACATAAGAAAGTAAGATTCTAACTCCTTCCAGTTTAGCAATGGGTGTAAAGGTTTCACCATAATCAATACCTTCTTGTGCATATCCCTTGCATACTACTATTGATTTGTTTCTTGTGACTTCTCCATTCTCATTCAGCTTGTTTCTGAATATCCATTTGGTACCGATGACATTCTTGTCATCTGGTCTCGGTACTAGTGTCCATGTATTGTTCTTCTCAATCTGTTATATCTCTTTATTCATAGCACTGACCCATTCTTTATTCTCTAGTGCATTTTAAATAGGTTTAGGCTCAAAATCACAAAGTAAACATCTCATGTAAAGTGACTTACTTCTTGTTCCAACCTTCTTGTCTCCTATGATTTGAATTTGTGGATGATTTCTTCTCACGTACTTGGAAAGCTTTGGTTCATCTCTGTGTTCATCATTATAATTATCTTCTTCACCTTCATTTTTATCTTCATTGTTTGGAACATCATCTTGAGTATTATTCTGATCATCATTTATTGTAACCTGATGCTCGGGTGCAATGTTATGATGCTTGGGAGTGACACACTGATGCTCAGGTAGAGTGTTAGGTTCTATATTAAAAACCTTTTGTAGTCCTGTGGTTCCTTTTTTCTTTCCTTATTATTATTTTTATAAAATTCATCTATTTTCACATTTTCAATTTCAATGATTTTGTTAGATGACTTATTTAGACATTTATAAGCCTTGCTTTTGGTTGAGTACCCTAGAAAGATACCTTCTTCACTTTTGCAGTCAATTTTTCCATTTCTATCATCCTTCAATATATAACATTCACTACCAAAGTAGCTGAAGTAACTTACATTGGGTGTATGACCATACCAAATCTCATAAGGTGTCTTCTTTTTCTCCTTCTTTAATTGTACTCTATTTAGAGTGTAGACAACAGTACTGACAACTTCCCTCTAGAAATTTTGAGTGATGCTTTTCTCAATCATCAATGTTCTTGCACAGTTAACAATTGATCTGTTTCTCCTCTCAACAATTCCATTTTGATGTGGTGTCCTTGGTATAGAAAATTGTCTTTTAATTCCATGCTTATTGCAATAGTCAGTGAATTCTTCTGAATTAAATTCCCTCCTCTATCTGACCTTAAGAATTTCAATTTCTTTTCACTTTGTTTTCCTACTATTGCTTTGTACCATTTAAACATCTTAAATGCTTCTGATTTATCTTTTAAAGACATGATTGTCATCATTCTAGAGAAATCATCAACAAAGAGAATGAAATACCTATCTCCATAGTAGCTCTTTTTCCTCATTGGTCCACATAGATCTGTATGGACTAATTATATAATTGTAGTAGATGTATAGGTTTTTCTCTTGAAACTAGACTTTATCATCTTACCTTTTTGACAATTCTTGCACATGATATGCTCAGGATTAGTCATCGTCGGTAAGCCTCTTACATTCCTTTTGTTTCTTATCTTTATCATGTTGACAAAATTCACATGACATAATCTTTTGTGCCACAACCATTATTAGAATAACTAAGAGAGGGTGGGGGGGCGGGGTAAATCAGTGGCCTCAAAAAATAATCCTTAAATCAACCCAAAAACTTATTACCACATTTATAAGCCTCTAGTTATGTTCATTCCTACAAGATGATTCCCTTGAAATATTAATAACAAATAACTACTTCTTGGATTACTCTTTCAAATCTTATTCTTACCTTTACCGATTAGCAATCTTTCTATTTACCGAAATACAGTAAATAACTAGTGTATAACGATCAATCCAAATTTACTTATGTGAAATGCAAAACAATAAAGTAATGACTCATAAACACATTGACACATGAATTTTTAACATGGCAACCATGTTAAGGCAAAAACCACTGAGTCTGGTAACCCAAATTTTCACTCCTCTGAAGTGAGCTCGGTGAAGAGGAAACCTTGTTAAAGGTTACAAACACACTGTTAGGTGTGGCCTTGTTAGAGGGTTTAAATGAATAGTTTTTGACTTAGTATCTGTCACCTAATGCTACCATCCTTGATCAAACACTCACTTGGCTTGTCAATAGGTATCAAGCATATCTAATGCTACTTTGTATGATCAAAATTTTTGATACTACTTGGGATGTATCTCAATTAGAAAACACTTTTAAGTCCTTCTCGATTAAGAGACTTGATGCTTTAATGGTTAAATTGAAACAATAAATTGATCTATTCAAATATACAACTAGAATTGTAGATTTTTAGATCTACTATAAGTACATTACCTTTCTGATCAATGTTATCAATTCAATACCTTTTCTCTACACTGTTCTGCTCTATGATGTTGTATCACTGTTCGTCGATGTTTGTAGAATTTTAGCTCTTTCCTTAGCTTGATTGATTAGGTCTAAATGAAGACTTTCTTCTCCTTCAAAATCTCTTCAGTATTTATTCTCTTGTCACTCCCCTTATTAACATTGAATTAACTTGTCTCTTATATAGACATGATTTCACCATGTATTGGCTTTCTTGATCTTGGCATCATCCACAATTCTTGCCAATTAGATTTAAAGAAAAACTCTTTTTTTATCTCATAGAAATCTTCTTGCCAACTAGACAAAATAACTTTAAATCCTTTACTTATCTTTGGCTTTATCTTGTAAATTAAAACAATGTTAATTACTAGTTAAGTCTATATTTTGTTCTTGATAGCTAATCCTTTTGTCATTTCTGAACTCTTTGTTCTGTTCCTCAATACTTTAGTTAGTCGTTGGTGAAAACTGACTGCTCCACCGGTTATACTTTAGTTGTCTTCAAGATCTCCATCTGTTGGTGTTTTCTATCTGTTGGGAAACACTATACTTACGTCCATCAGGTTACAGTGTGCTTTTTCTCATCGGGTAACATTATGATTTTGTTCATCATTAATTCTTTTCTTTTTCTCATCGGGTAAAATTGTGACTTTTCTCTCATTATTTACTCTATCCGTAGGTGTGCACTCTGCCAATGTACATAGTCACTTTGTGAATACTTAACTTTTATGCATTACTGATAGAATAGCCTTTGATTCATTGGTTTTTTGAAGTCTTTTAGTAGTATTTACATGACCATATAGATTATATCAAGTCTACATCAATGACAATAAAATACCTTAACTGATTTAATGTCTTGCATTAACTTTCTATGTCTCAGTGATCGTCAACTTAACATCTTCAAACATTCAATTTGTTATAGTTCATCAATCTCTCCCTTTGGCATTGATGGCAACACACTACATCGTCACACTATATTATCACTTAATACAATATGAAATAGAACAATTGAATTTCATCAAACTACCAATCTTATGTACTATAACCAATACAAATATCTAGTCCTCAGTAAGCTCACATAGCTTAGATTTGATTCTTGCAGCTCTCTTTTTGTCTTCAATCCCTTCACTAGATAGATTTAGAATTTTTCTTCTTTTGATGTGATGTGTTCTCTTCTTGTGTCAAACTCTCTCCCTTTGACTATTCTTTTCTTTTGATGTCTCTTTTCTCTCTTATCAACAATCTATCCCTTTGTATGTACTCTCCCTTTCTGGTTACATCTCTCCATTTGGATAATGTGATAATGGATATAATCTCTCCCTTTGACAATAATGCCAAACAAATATTTGATATTAATTACAAATGATCCTTTCTATCCATTCAATATATTGCTTGAATTTCCCAATCTGTCAGGAATATAACAACTCTAGTGCTTGGTGTAGATAATTACCTTATTGTGTAAGTATGTATCTTTGAAGTCCATCTCTTTGCTTACATCAACATGAATGATATTTTGAGAATATGTAGGCTGATGCAGCCTTTTAATCATCTCACTGATTAGTAGACAAGGGTCTGACCCGTAGTCTCTTTCTCAGGTACTCAAATGTATTCTTGGGCAGTGGCTTGGTGAAGATATCATCTAATTTTTCCTTCGATTGCACATACTCAAGTATCACTTCCTTTTCTTGAACTTGTTCTCTCAAATAATGAAACTTGATAGCAATATGCTTTGTATTAGCATGCATGAATGGATTCTTGGAAATGTTAATTGCACTGGCATTATCACAATATCTATAATTACTGGTTCAAGAATTTTCATATTCATACCTTCAAGTAACTATTTGATCCATGCGATATATGAGCAGTTTGTAGTAGTAGCAACATACTCTACTTCTATAGTAGACTGAGAGATGCACCCTTGCTTCTTACTGATCCATGTGACAAGTTTGTCACCCATAAAGAATGATGCTCCAGTTGTGCTCTTTCAGTCATCAATATTCCCAGCCCAATCAGCATCGTTAAAGACCTTAAGTTCAAATTTTCCTTCTCTTTTATACCATAAGCCATAGTCCTTGATATTCTTTAGATATCTTAGGATTATTTTCATAGTAGTCATATGTGATTCCTTGGGATTACCAGAAAGTCTTGCAACTATTCCTACTGCATGTGCAATATTTGGTCTAGTATGTACAACATACATGAGTTTTCCAATCATTGATCTCTACAAAGTCTGATTTACCTCAGGTGACTTGTCCTCTTTTTTCACCTTACATCTAGTTTCCATCAGTGTTCCAACTAGCTTGGAATCTTCCATCTTGAATATTTTCAGCACTTTCTTGATGTATTTGGACTGTGTAATGAAAATATCTTCATCTTATTACATGATCTTAGACCAAGAAAGAACTTGATCTCTCCAAAAATAGACATCTCAAACTCTTTTCTCATTTCATTTGCAAATGATTTTCATATCATAACATTGCCTCCAAATATGATGTCATCAAAAAATATTTCAGCAATGAAAATGTTAGCATCAGTATCTTCCTTCAAATAAAGATTATTGTTTTCAATAGTTCTTACAAATTCAATAATTATTATATAGGAATGAAGTCTTTTAGACCAGGCTCTAGGTGCTTGTTTAAATCCATACAAGGCTTTGTGTAGTCTACATACCATGTTCCTCTTGTCTAGATCAACAAACCCTTTTGGTTTCTCAATGTATACCTCTTCCTCAAATATTCCTTTTAGGAATGCATACTTGACATCCATTTGGTATACTTCGAATCCTTTAAATGTAGCATAAGCAAGTAATATTCTCACTCCCTCTAGCCTAGCAATGGGTGCAAAGGTTTCTCCATAGTCAATCCATTCTTCTTGTGCATACCTCTTGCATACTAGTCTTGCTTTGTTTCTGGTGACTTCTCCATTCTCATTCAACTTATTTTTTGAATATACATTAGGTACCGATGACATTCTTTTCATCTAGTCTTGGTACAAGTGTCCATGTCTTGTTTTTCTCAATCTTCTCAATTTCTTCTTTCATAACACTAATCCATTCTTCATTATCAAGTGCAGCACTGACAAATTTTGGCTCAAAATCACAAATTAGACATATTGTGTTTAGAGACTTACTTCTGGTTCTCATACCAGCCTTCTTATCTCTTATGATATGGTTCTGTGGATGGTTCCTTCTCACATACATGGAAATTATAGGTTCAATTCTTTGTCTATCATCTTGATCATCAATTTTTCCTGCATTTTGATCTCCATCACTTGGTACATCATCTTGAGAAATATCCTAATTTTTTATATTTGTAGCCTAATGTTCAGTTGCAATATTCTGTTGCTCGAGAGCTATACATTGTTGTTCATGTAGAGTGTCAGGTTCTTCATTATAAACAAACCTGTTCTAGTCCTCTGGTTCATTTGTGCTTTCCTTTTCATTCTTCTCTACAAATTCATCTATCTTTACATTTTCACTTTCAACAATTTTGTTAGAGGCTTTATTGAGACATTTATAAGCCTTGCTCTTGGTGGAATACCAAAGAAAGATACCTTCATCACTTTTGGATTCAAGCTTTCCATTTCTATCATATTTTAAGATATAACATTAACTCCCAAAGATCTTGAAGTAACTTTCATTGGGTGTGTAACCATGCCATATCTCATAGGGTGTCCTCTTAGTGTATTTTTTCAATTGTACTATGTTCAATGTGTAAATAGTAGTATTGACAGCTTCCCTCCAGAAGATTTGGGTGATGCCTTTCTCTATCATTAGTGTCCTTGCACAATCAAAAATGGATCTATTCCTTCTTGCAACAATTCCATTTTTTTGTGGTGTTATCAGTGTAGAGACTTGTCTTTTGATTCTATGCTCATTGCAAAAGTCAGTGAATTCATCTGAAATAAATTACCCCCCTCTATTTGATCTTAAGCATTTCAATTCCTTACCACTTTTTTCTACCATTTATTTGTACCATTTAAACATCTTGAATTCTTCTGATTTATCTTTTAGAAACATAATTGTCATCACTCTAGAGTAATCATCAACAAAGATAATGAAATATCTATCACCATAGTAACTCTTTGTCCTCATGGGTCCACATATATAAGTATGGAATAATTCTAGAATGGCATCAGATGTATGGGTTTTTCTTTTCAAATTATACTTTTTCATCTTACTTTTTTGAAAATTTTTGCACATGATATTGTATGGCTTTGACATGCTCTGTAAGCCTCTTACATTTCTCTTTTTTCTTATCTTTATCATGTTGTCAAAATTTAGATGACATAATATTATATGCCACAACCATATGTCTTCATTTCTAGCCATTAAGAAAGTGGTGTCAGTATCATTCTGATAGATAAGTTACCTTTGGTCTATTCTGATGAAATTATTTTTCCATTAGTATACTCAGAGAAAAAATAGATAGGAAGCATTACTGACAGACAACAAGCATCACTGGCGAACCACAAGCAGTACCAGTGAAATGCAAGCATACCCGACAGGACAAAGATTTTTGAGAAAAATCTAAATATTAAATTGACAAGCTTCACTGGTGACACAGTTTCCATAATCAACCCAACAGGAACAAACAAGCGTACCTAATGACATGTTCAGAGAAAGGAACACTGAAGACCAAGAACATCAACCCTCAGAACCGACAGTCAGAAAAGCCACAAATTGTGGATCTGATTTATACACGGCAGATAAGACAAAGTTATTCTATTTTGTAGAATTATTTTTTGTTTTTTATTGTCATGCAAGCTTTATGTAAATGCTTTAAAGCATCCTAACAGATCTAAATCATATCTAACTACAAATCAAGATCAAGTTGTATATCTTGAATCTAGAGTTAATATGCGAATGCATGAATCAAGAATTGAACCTAAGATAGTATAAATAGATGTTCATACTCAATTGTGAGTACATGAATTATTAATAATTGATAGCCATAAAGAGAATCTAAGGAGCAGAAGGAAGAATTCATGCAAAGAGCAGAAAAAAAGTATATTAGTTATCAAGAACACATAGAGGCTACTAATGAGCAGATAAAGGTAATACTCAATCATGGAAGGATGATTAATAGTATTTTTAGAGCTTTATAGGATCTACTATCAGCAATTGAAGATTGCATTTATTCATCAGATCAAAGACCTATGTAGTTGCATTCTAACAAGTGCATCACATCTAAAATCCTTTTGTAGAAGGTGGACTTAACCATCCTTTGTAAATATCTTAACAGAGTGCACACTAAACAATGTTGTTGAAAGCTTCAAGAAAAGTAGATCTTAACAGGTCTCTACTATAATACTCCTAACAGGGTAGGTCATCATAAGTGACCAAATTGTAAGCCTTAACCAGATCTTCTTATCTACAGATAGTGAGGTTTGTGGGTAACAATCCCCAACGCAGTTTTTACTTCCTTAACATGAGTTTTCTATGATATCATATCTTGTGTCATGTGTTATCTATTTTCATGAATGTTTCTATTATTGTTACATATCAGAAAGAATGTATGATATGATTTCATATGCATAAATAAAGATGAACAACTAGATAAGTTAAATTACAAACTAATGACAAAGGGTTAATGGGCTAACCAAGAAAAGTTTTAGAGGTACTAATTCACCCCTCCCCTCTCAGTACATCATCTGAATATAATTCCACTAATTGGTATCAGAGTTGAGTCTCTCTCTTGAAAAGCTTAAAGACTTGAGAGCAAAGATCAGAGAAATGGATAAGTTTAGACTGGATATGACTATTGAGAATGAGCAGTTATAGATGCAAATAAAATTTGAGCAGTATAAGGAGGCGAAGATAAAGCTAAGAAAACTTCTTGATGAAAGACAGATTATGGAAACCAGGCTGAATGAGAAAGACTACAAAGAAAGAGAAATACAAGAGTACTTTGAAATAACAAAATCATCACTGAGCAAAGCTTCAGATGTATCAGTTGAAGAAATTACAAGTATGCAAGAGATCAATCTACATCTAACAGATCAAATCAAGATGCAGCAAATTGGTCAAGAGACTCAAATGGTAAAAATGATTGATGTTATAAATGATTCTAGAAAAGTTGAAAATGAAAGAACACTAGCCATTGATGATAGGAGAAAAATTACAGAGAAGCTACAAGACAAAGAATCAGAGATTCAAAGACTCACTGAGCATCACCATGAGGTCACCAACCAGATTATTTTTATGAGTCAAGAAGCAAACAAAGTAAATACATAACTCATAGAAAGAATACAGACCATTAATGAACTAAGGGAAGAAAATAAAAAATTAAAGCATGAAATTAGAGTTGAGATTCAACACAATGAACTAATCAAAAAGGCCGAGGATCGCAACAAATGGATGGATGACTTTCTTGATGGAAAAAGAAGAGTCAACAACTACATAGGATTAGGATACAATGAGAATGGAGAATCCTCTAATCAATTTGATAAGAGGAATATGTTCACAACCCCAAGATCCAAGAAGTTGTCATGCAATCACTATGGAAAACCAGGCCACACCTCAAACATCTACAGAAGAAAAATGAAAGGTATTTCTCAAGCACAATCTACTTTTATTGGTAATTGTTATAAATGTCAAAAGAAAGGACACAAGGCACATGAGTGCAGATCCAAAGTGATAAATCCAAAGAGAAAAACCTACATGGAAAAGTACTGTCCTACATGCAACATGAATGGGCATACACATAAGGAATGTTGGAAAAAGAATAACAAAACATGGACTCTGAAAGAAACTGATAAAAGCTACAAACCAACTAGAGAGGGTAACTCATATGTTTGGGACTATAACACATGGGTAAATTGCACACCATGTGGAAGGTATGGACATATTGCTGCCAACTGTATGAGAAAATGGACCAGAAGGTCAAGAGGATGGTCCAATCCAGGTATGGCATGTTTACACTATTATAAAGTTGGACATGTGATAAAAGATTGCAAAGACCGACTAACAGACACAAATACACATCCCAATGGAAATACTATTGATGACATCAAAAGAATGAGAAACAAGATGTGGGTAAAAGCCACAAATAGTGAAGGTGCTAGTACAAGCAATGCAAATGGTGACACCCCATCAACTGGATCCGGTGACATCACTACATCTAACTAGATTGCACAAGTAAGTATGGAAATGCATTATCACAAGTTTTATTATGCATCAGTTCCATTACACATAGTTCATATTGTTATATAGGCATGAATAAAGATGCAATATACTGTTACTTGATAATCTACTATAAAACAACCATCGATTATTTGGCACAATCTACATCGGTAAACACACACAGAAAAGACATGCAATACTTACCAGAATGTATCGGTCATTACACAAGTTGTGTTTGACCCAATGACTATCGGTATACACTGAATCTACAAAATTAGTTGTCACAATATCACCGACGATCATTGGTGAAGTCTCCAAAACCACTAAGCTACCGTGACGCTTTGCAAAGACACCAAAGGAGTTGTCAATGTATTTACCGATGGAGGTAGTCTTCATAAATCGATGAAGTTGGTAAACATTAATGACAACTTAGTGCACCAAAAGGTATAAAATCCTGACAGGTAAGCTCATTTTCGCACTCGTGATTTTTGAGAAATGCAGAGTAGAGCAGAGTGATTTTGAGCAGTTTGAGAAGCAACCTAGCAGAAGTCATTCACTGAGCATATAGATTTGAAGGAGATCACAGACATTTAGTAAGTTCATTCACTCACTGATAAGCACAGTTTTGATTTATGGAAAAGCCCTAAAATCTCAAAAATGATGGCATCGACATCTAGGGTAGGGAAACTTAAGGTTGACAAAAAGAAACCATTCAAGTTGGTTAGTAGAGGGGCTTGTTTTGAACCTAAATACAAACTACATCCTGAGATAGCCTCTCAACCAGACGATTCAGAAGCATTCTCCTGAATCCCAGCTAGGGTTTTGTTGGTCGAGGATGTTAGGTCATATATACACTAAAAGATCTCAGAGATAGGAGATCTGGACCTTGATAATGCCCATGTGGCACTTTGTGATGATGGTGGTAAGCTCAAAGAAGAGCACAAACACCTAGAAGTGAAAGGACTGACAAATGCACTATATTTTCCTAGGGCTTTTAAAACATAATGGATTAAGATTGTTCTAAGAAGAGTACATAATAACACTTTGTGGTTGAACAAACCGAAGGCTATAAAAAAAGATGTTAAACATGCAGTGACATGCTATCCAACAACTGAAAAACCTCAGGCTCACAAACATCCTTCTCTTGCAGAATTGGAAAAGTTAACCGGTGCTAAATCAGACAAGAGGGCACTAAAGGTAAACACTATCACCAATGTAGAGATAAAATTTGGTGCTTGCGTAGTTGGATATAAAATATTTCAAGCTAGTAGAATAGACAGTATCTCTAGCATAGCAATGAGCACAGCCTACAAAATCATCAAACTGGGGAAGAAGATGGATCTAGCAGAGATCCTATTGCATCAATTTGAGGAGAACATGTGCACCATAAGGTCTTCACAGAAAAACACATGTAAGTTCAGTTCTGTCATACTATGTATATTCTTCTACTTCAAAGAGTACTTTCCTACAATTGGTAAAGTAACATGGGACACCAGCAGACCCATTACCATGTAGATTAATGAATACATTGAAACACTAGGCACAAATTTTGACAATGTAATGCATGAGTACTTTAAGAAAATTAAGGATATGCTACAAGCTAGGAGTAGAATTCCTGAAAGTCTAATTGAGGAATACAAAGATGAAATTTGTTATATGGTGGATACTAACTTCACCTACATTCAAGCAGTAATCCCAAGGAAATCATGGCTTGAAAAGCTTGACTATGAAATTAAAACTGGATTAGCAACATAATGCATTCAGGCATTATTAAATGAACCCATTGACAACAAACAACTGAGATTTGGCACATATGAGGAATCCAAACAGAAAATTAAGTCAACACTTGTTGTCAAGAAGGTTGTAAAGTAGTCTAAGAGGATGGTGAAAAACATAAAGAAGAACTTGAACATATCCTCTAATGGAGAAGATGAAGAGCAGGGTAAGGACGAAGAATAGAGTAAAGAGGAAGATACTAACAAACAACTTCCTATTGGTGAAACAACAAAAAAACAAGAATCAGAGGAAGAAAAATCTGATTCACCACCTCCTCCTCCAACCAAAAAGTCTAGAACAAGAAGCCAAACGGCTAAGGATACTAGTCCTTCACCTATAATAAAAGGGAAGGTATACAAGAGGAAACCTGCACCTAAAAGGGCTAAACAACCACCTAAGGCACCTGCAAAGAGGAGAAAGTATGTTTAGACTGATGAAGAACTAGAAGATTCAACAATGGATGAACCTAACACTGTCAAACTAGCAAAGGAAAAAGAAAAGATTACATCACTATCTGAAGACATTGATGACATATGTAAGTACATCTCTGAATCTACATCTATTGGACATCCAAAGATTAGGAAATGGTTAAGATGGGATGTAGAAGAGAAAAATAAGATTGAAGATGCACTTATTGCCAAGATGTGCAGACATTACTATGTCCCACTACAATTCACAAAACAAGATGTTCCACAAGAACTTTTGGATAAAATTTCCTCTAGATTCACCTTTGCACTCCATGAGGAGAAAATGATAAGAGAAAGAGTATTAGTCCCTCTTATTCCTTCTGAATCAAAAAAAGAAAAAATCAATGAAGTAATGGAGAAGTATACAAAGAAATTCTCACCAAAACTAAGAGCTTACAAATTTCTTCAAGAAAAGCTTATAGAGCTAGAAGAAGACACGCACAAAATATGGAGTGGTCTACTAAAACCTGATGAAGAGAGAAGTCCTAAAAAAGAACCTATCAAAACAACAGGTCACTCAACAGTTGAGTTGGATGAAGAAGAAGTATAGATAACAGGGCAGAAGCAAATAGATGTTATAGATGAAGATTGGTCAAAAGATGGCCAACAAGATCAAGTCCTGGATAGCCCCATCCACATTAACTTGGAGGATGAAGAAGTTTCCAAAGAAGATCTAAAAATTAAGGGTAACTTAGATGTGGATATTAATGATGATTCATGGTTAGACAACATTGTCGACACCATTATAGGAAAAGACCCTACAACAGATATGAAAAAAGATGAAGATATCACTGCTACAAGGGTTAATACCGATGAACAAGACAAAACTATTAACACTACAACTATCAATACACCTACAAATATGAATATATTTATAGATGCTATCGATATATAGTCTAGCCAGGACAAAACATCCAAGAAAGATGATGATATACCCAAGGACATGGGTATAAAAGAAAACCAGGGTGCATCAAATACTCCAAAGGATACTGACACAGAAATGAAGGATGACATTGATGAGCAGAAAGATACATCAAAGGAACAACAACAAGAGGCAAAGAAAACTAAAGAGGATACCTCAAAGAAGATTGTAGAGAAAGAAAAGGATGATAATGTAAAGAGACATGAGGAATTGAAACAAAAGGAAGACTCATCTATTGAAACACCCAAGGAACATGAGGAGACATCTTCACAAAACCAGCTGGTGATCACTGAATAGGTACAAAAGGATGCCTCAACCTCTATACACTCATCGAAAAAATCTACACAATCACATGCCTTGTAAATGGTGGTACATCAATCTGCCACTACAAACTAGCCAAAGAAGAAGAAGAAGTAAATAGTAAAGAAAGACATATTAGCTGTCACACTAGATGAAGTCATTGAAGTACCAAATTGGGACATCACCACTTTGGATAGTGACAAACTTTAAGAGTTTGGAGTGCTCTGTAAACAAAAAGCCATAAAGAAGAAAATGATCAAAGAACATAGAAAAAACATGGCACTTCACAAGGTGAAGGAAATACTCCAACAACTGGTTCCAGAAGTAAAAATTGATGAAAATACTTTAGTTAAGGAACATATTTCTATTCTTACCGATGCTATAACAGAGCAAGGGATAGAAACTGGCCAAGCAATGGAGGAACAAGCAGAGAAGAAGTATCAATACAAGATAATTGATAAGATAAGCCAAGAAGTGGCATTGAACAAGGTAAAGCTCTCCAAACTTAGTGATGAACTGTAGCCAATCATTGCTAATGCAATAACATTGGTTAAGAATATTTGCACACTTGACAAATTTGCAAAGGAGAATACTGACAAGCTTGCAAAAATCATTGCAAATGTCACTAAGAGTGGACAAAGCCTAACCTCACATGTAGATAGCATAAAGGCATATCATGATACAATCATTGAAGCAAATAGGCTAAGGTAGGAAATATGGGATGCTGAGATCCAATTCAGAGATGAGATCACAGAACTCCGAGCTCACATCTTACCAAATCTCACAATACTTCAGCAACATATTTTAGAGGCTAGAAATCTTATAGCAACCCCAGAGATGTCTGTAGTAGACAAAATCTATGATATTCATGTAAGAATTTCACTAGAGCACATGGCTCTAGAAATGCTGAAGGAGAAATGGGAGAAAATGATGGAGGAATTCAAATCCTCACATTCCCACCTTTTTGAGAAGTTGTAAGTACCTTTGTCCTTAGAATCAAAAAAGGAGGAAAGACAATGTATATAGCTATGTACAATAGATATATCTGAAAAAGAAACAAAAAGATAATGGATATGTATATATATACTTACACTTACCGACACATACATAGGGGGAGTCATTCAAATGACTAAGGAAGAAGTATGCATAGGTGTACACACTAGTACACTCAGTATGTTTCACATATCATGTTTTGGATATTAATGTCAAAGGGGGAGATTGATGACATTATTTTTCCATTAGTATACTCAGAGAAAAAATAGACAGAAAGCATTACCGACAGACAACAAGCATCATCGGCGAACCACAAGTAGTACCAGTGAAATGCAAGCATACCCGATAGGACAAAGATTTTTGAGAAAAATCTAAGTATAAAATTTACAAGCTTCACCGACGAAGACAAGCTTCACCGGTGACACAAATTCAATAATCAACCCGACAGGAATAGGCAAGCATACCTGACGACATGTTCAGAGAAAGGAACACCGATGACCAAGAACACCGACCGTCATAACCAACACTCAGAAAAGCCACAAATTGTGGATCTGATTTATACACAGTGGATAAGACAAAGTTATTCTCTTTTGTATATTTGTTTTTTGTTTTTTATGGTCATGCAAGCTTTATGTAAATGCTTTAAAGCATCCTAACGGATCTAAAGCATATCTAACTACAGATCAAGATCAAGTTGTATATCTTGAATCTAGAGTTAACATGCGAATGCATGAATCAAGAATTGAACCTAAGATAGTATAAATAGATGTTCATACTCAATTGTGAGTACATGAATTCTTAATAATTGATGGCCATGAAGAGAATCTAAGGAAAAGAAGGCAGAATTCATGCAAAGAGTAGAAACAAAGTATATCAGTTATCAAGAACACACAGAGGCTACCGATGAGCAGATAAAGGTAATACTAAATCATGGAAGGATGATTAATAGTATTTTTGGAGCTTTATAGGATCTGTTATCAGCAATTGAAGATTTCATTTATTCATTAGATGAAAGACCTATGTAGTTGCATTCTAACAAGTGCATCACATCTAATATCCTTTTGTAGAAGGTGGACTTAACCGTCCTTTGTAAATCTCTTAACAGAGTGCACACTAAATAGTGTTGTTGAAAGCTTCAAATGAAGTAGATCTTAATAGGTCTCTACTGTAATACTCCTAATA
>MU225764.1:3816457-3848491 GCA_018584345.1 Thuja plicata
ATATCATATCTTGTGTCATGTGTTATCTATTTTCATGAATGTTTCTATTATTGTTACATATCAGAAAGAATGTATGATATGATTTCATATGCATAAAGAAAGATGAACAACTAGATAAGTTAAATTAAAAACTAATGACAAAGGGTTAATGGGCTAACCAAGAAAAGTTTTAGAGGTAATTATTCACCCCTCCCCTCTCAATACATCATCTGAATATAATTCCAACATATTCACCAATTCTGATCAATCTTCCTGATTCATTGAATATCTTTGCGTTGTTATTCTCAAATGCTACGTGGTGACCTGAATTATTCATCTGAGAAACACTCAATAGATTATTATTCAATCCTTTCACCCAATAAGAATTTTCACATTTTATCATATTATTCAACATTATAGTTCCCTTACCTTCAATGGGACAAGGTGTGTCATTACCCTTTCTTACTGTACCACCATTATAATACTCAAAAGTATCAAAATTTTCTATCACTGGTCATGTGGTGAGTGCAACCACTATTTAAGATCGAGATATCATTCTTGCTAACTTTAGATATGAGTGTAGTTTCTACATACCTTTCATCTTCATCTGAATCATCTTTTACTACCACAAAAACCATCTCAATGTATTCATCAAATTCGGTGTTAGTATCTTCATCTCTACATGTAGCTAGGTAACTAGCCTTCTTTCCTTTGTCCTTGTAGTCTCAGGTATCTCTTCTTTCTGATTATTGGTGGCTTTTGTAATCTCGGTTATCACCTCTGTCAAACTTCTTTTCAAATGATCTGTTATTAGTTTTGTAATATTTTCTTCTGTTACTACATCTTGCAGCAAAGTTTCTAATCTCTTTACAATTAAAACATACAAGTAGTAATTTACCTTTGTATTTACCTTTGCCTCTCTACATTCTTGTAGCCGTAAGTGCTTTAATTTCATCAAGATCTTCTTCTTCACTTTCACTTTCACTATCTTTTCTCATAGTGTATTTATGACTTAATTTACTTATTCTCAAAGAATATTTCAATGCAGACTCTATGTTTGGTAAGACACTATTTTCAAAGTTATTCATCTCAAATGAAATCAATCTTCCAATCAAACTATCTAGCGTAACATTGTTATTTGCTACTACTCTAGTTTCTTGTATGGAAGATACTCTAATAGCATAAGTGGGCACTAAGGCTCTTAGAATTTTACTTACCAATGTCTCTTCATCTAGTACACCTCCAAATCCTCAGATAGCATTGACTACGTCTTTGATTCTTGTGTTGTATTATGTGACATTTTCACCTTCTTTCATTCTAAGATCATCAAACTTTCCTCTAAGTATTTATGCCTTGACTCTCAGAACATATATATCAACACCATGTACAAGCTTCAATTTATCCCAGATTTGCTTTGCAGTTGTGCATGTTTTGACATCTTCAAATTTAGCATCGGAGAGTGAGGAAGCAATCTCTATTATCATGCACTTGTGCTCATGCTTCTCTCTCATTTTTTCAACTATGAGTGCTCCTATGGGAAACACATATTTAATATCTAAGTATTGAGTAACATCATTTCTAATACTTGATAAGTGGAGTCTTATCTTTCTTTTCCCTAAAGAAAAGTAGTCTTTGTTCAACTTGGGAACATCTTGTCTATTCATGTTGTGATCTATATATTAGATCTTGAAACCTTCCTTCTAAGCACACAAGTTCTGATACCAATTGTTAGAATAACTAAGAGGGGGGGGGGGTGAATTAGTGGCCTCAAAAATTAATCCTTAAATCAACCCAAAAACTTATTACCACATTTATAAGCCTCTAGTTATCTTCATTCCTACAAGATGATTTCCTTTAAATATTAATAACAAATAACTACTATTCGGATTACTCTTTCAAACCTTATTCTTACTTTTACTGATTAGCAGTCTTTCTATTTACCGAAATAGAGTAAATAACTAGTGTATACTGATCAATCAAGATTTTACTTATGCGAAATGAAAAATAATAAATTTATGACTCATAAACACATTGACACATGGATTTTTTTTGTGGAAACCCTATTAAGGGAAAAATCAATGGGACCGGTAACCCAAATTTTCACTTTTCTGAAGTAAGCTCGGTAAAGAGCCAATCCTGTTAAAGGTTACAAACACACTGTTAGGTGTAACCTTGTTAGAGGATTTAAATGAATAGTTTTTCACTTAGTACCTAACATCTAATGCTACCATCCTTGATCAAACACTCACTTGGCCTGTCAATAGGTATCAGGCATATCCAATGCTACTTTGTATGATCAAACTTTTTGATACTCCTTGGGATGTATCTCAATTAGAAAAGACTTTTAAGTCCTTCTCAGTTAAGAGACTTGATGCTTCAATGGTTAAATTGAAACAGTAAAATGATATGTTCACATATACAAATAGGATTGCAGATTTTTAGATATATTGTAAGTACACTACCTTTATGATCAATGTTATCAATTCAATACCTTTGCTCCACATTGTTCTGCATTGTGATGTTGTATCATTGTTCATTGGTGTCTGAAGAATTTTAGCTCTTTCCTCAGCTTGATTAATCAGTTCTAAATGAAGACATTATTCTCATTCAGAATCTCTTTAGCATCTATTCTACTGTCACTCCCCTTATTCACATTGAATTATCTTGTCTCTTGTATAGACATGATTTTACTGTTTCTTGGCTTTCTTGATCTTGGTGTGATCCACAATTCTTGGCAATTAGATTTAAAGAAAAACTCTTGTTTTATCTTTTAGAGATCTACTTGCCAACTAGATAAAATAACTTTAAATCCTTTAATTATCTTTCGCTTTACCTTGTCGAATAAAATAATGATAATTATCAGTTAAGTCTAGATTTATCTCTTGATAGCTAAGCCTTTTGTCATTTTTGAACTCTTTGTTCTATCGGTCAATACATTAGTTAGTCGTTGGTGACAACTGACTATTCCATCAGTGAGACTTTAGTTGTCTTCGAGATCTCCATCCATTGGTGTTGTTTATTTGTCAAGAAACACTATAATTCTATCCGTCGGGATACACTGTGCTTTTTCTCATCGGGTAACACTTTGACTTTGCTCATTAATAATGTTGTGCTTTTTCTTGTCAGGTAACCCTATGAATTTTCTCTCATTAGTTTACTCTGTCTACTAGTGTGCACTACATTGGTGTATACAATCACTTTTTGAATACTTAACTTTTATATATTATTGATAGCATACCCTTTGATTCATTGGTTCTTTGAAGCCTTTTAGCAATATATACATGACCATACAAATTATATAAAGTTGACATCAATGATAATACAATACCTTAACTAATTTAATGTCTTGCATTAATTGGTTGTGTCTCAGTGATCATCAACTTAACATCTTCAAACATTCAATTAGTTATAGTTTATCAATTAACCATAATTCTTCATTTATCACCATCAAATAAGTGGTGTTATTTTCATATAGATAGAAAAAGGTTACTTTTGTCAACTCACCGGTACCAATCAACCTGCCTGATTCATTGAAGATCTTTGCCTTCTTATTTTCAAATTCTACTCTACGACCTGAATTGTTCAACTAGACAAGGTATATCATTTCCCATTCTTACTGAATGGTCACTATAGTATTCAAAAGTCTCAAAATTTGGTTTATCACCGGTCTTATGGTGACTGCAACCACTATCTATGATCCAGACATAATTTTTACTAAATTTAGATATGAGTGCAGTTTCTACATACCTTTCTTTATCTTCATCTAAATCATCCTTCATGGATACAAATACCATCTCGATGTCTTCTTCTGATTTGGTGTCAGTGTGATTAGCTCTTCTCTCATCTAGGTAACATTCTTTCTTTCCTTTGTCCTTGTAGTCTTGGGTATCTCTCTTGTCATAATTGTTAGTTGCTCCGGTATTATCTATTTTCACCATTGTCAAACTTCTTATCAAATGATCTATCATTTCCCCTATCATATTTTCATCAGTTTGAGCATCTTGCTGCAAAGTGTCCAACATCTTTAATTACTATTGAAACATACAAGTGGTAATTTACCTTTGTATCTGCCTTTGCCTCTCTGCAATCTTGTAGCCATAAGTTCTTCAATTTCATCAAGTCCTTGATGCTCATTATCACTATCACTATCATTTCTAACAATATTGTCTATAACTTGAGATATTTATCATTAGAGAAGATTTGAATGAAGATTTAATGCAAAGTGGGCAACAAGAAGCCTCTAGGTGACTCAAATAGGGCAATTCACCCAAAAAATCCAATTGTCTAAGGAGAAAGTGCTTCATAGCTATCACATGTGTGGAAAAGGATTTGATTAATGTTATCACAACCCTATAAACCCAAAGAAAACCTAATCACTAGGTTTCACCAATCCTACAACACCAACCACCAAGAGTGGCTTCACAAGAACTTGACCCAAATTCTACACAATACCCCCAAAGTGACTTATAGGACTAGGGGTGACCTATTCTCATAGGTGTGGTATTTTTAGGTCCCTACTATATATTTAAAATGGTTCTTTCACTCAATTGTAACACATAGGTCATGGTTGCTTCACAAAGTCAATACTAGGCTTGTAGCCTTTTTCTGAAGGAAAATTGATCTTAAATGAAATTATTCCACATAACACCTTTAAATAATTAGGGATTTAGACACCCTTCATGGCATAGGACTTTGGACTTAAACCCTAGAACATGGAAATGAGAAAGAGATGGGATGACACACAAAATTGCTTATGCAATTACAGCTAATTAGGCCTCCACTTCCACTACAAGTGCCTTTAGGATGCATCCAAATACCAAAATGATTATTGGATCATTTGAGGGTGTGTACAAGGGTATCCTCCTTTTATTTAGAGCCTCTAATCAATCCCCAAACAAGAGTTATGATTTTTGTCCTAATTATGGATTGGTGCATACATAAGGATATACACCTAGGGCATTATTGTAACTCCATCTCCCTACATTTTCGAGAACCTATCCTGCATAATATTAAAGATCATCCTATAAACAATATTTCCACCAAGGTTCATTGAATTCTCATGGTGGAAAGAATAAATACACTCAATTTTCTTAGAAACCCCGAATTAGGGCCTACAAACTAGGCAGAGGAATTACAAATTCAATAAATTTTAAACTAGGATTGATCAACACATGAAACCAAAAGAAAATGGAAGAAGGTTCATAAGAAAAACTCTTGGTGTCATATTTTCATGTCCTCCTATCCCTACCAATCAATACAGATCAATTTTTCTTGGGATTTGAAGAGAAATGGTTATGTTTTTATTTATTTCAAATGCCAAATTACATCATTAACCTACCACCCACCTAAAAGGGATTTCTGTAGGAACTCCCAATGGTTAAATAACATATTTTAACCTATTGACTGTTTGGGAGTTGTTTTTCAAAAAAATTTCAAGTTTTCTCAAAAGTTGCTTGACAACTTTTGAGCAACTTTTACATATTTTGCAATTTTGTAAATCTGATGACCAAACTTGGTCACAATGTTATTTTTGTGATCCCTAGTGGATCCAAACATGAAAAAACTTAAAAAAACTATTCCTAGGGTTTTGGACCATTAATGACAAATAGTTGACCAAGGGCTCATAAGGTGCCAAACTTGGAACTATAGCCATATAACAAGGTGGTCTAGTGAGTAACCCAATGTCTTAACCTAACTAAAGGCATCTTAGGACCTTGAGGGAACCCCTAGGTTCCATAGAAACACTTTGTTTATTTATGGTGCTCCTACACCATACTCCCCATGATATTTGAACTAAAGTTCCCACTTGAGGATAATTGGTCAATAGTGGTTCCATGTTCTTGGATATGGTCCTCTATCATCTAGGTAGCATCTATTAGAGGGAGTCCTTTCCATTTCACTAAGTACTTCATCTATTTATTCTTCCTTTTCTGCTTCAATACTTTGGATTTCAATATTGTGTCTAACTCCATTTTCTTGCTTGGTGGGAGATCTGTGACATAGTCTCCATCATCTTCAACTTGTGATCCATGCACATTAGTAATGTCTACAATAGAATTGTAAGGAGTGAGGTTTTCAATATTAAAAATAGGAGAAATCAGTAAAGTAGGAGCTAAGGAAATTTCATAAGCATTTTCACCGATCATGTTAAGGATGGTGCAAGGTCCAATTTTCTTCATGTATAACTTTGAATATCTTCCTTTAGGGAGTCTCTCCCTCCTCAGGTATGCCCATACCTTATCTCCAACCTTGAAATTAACTTCTCTCCTTCTCTTGTCTTCTTGTTTATTTTATTTTCATAGTTGATTGTTGTAGTGACTCTTTCACTTCTGTCTGCACTTTAGAGATCACTTTAGCTAGTTCCTCTCCTTGTGCACTAACTCTAAAATCAAATGGTAACCCTACCAATTCCAATAGACCTTTGGGATGAAGTCCATACACTATTTGGAATGGTGTCCTTCCAGTGGATTTGTTCATGGAGTCAGTAAATGCAAACTCTTCCTATGGTAGGATCATGTCCCAACTTTGGGTGTATTGTTTGGTTAGTTATCTCAAGATATTTCCAAGAGATATCTTTACCACCTCTATTTTCCCATCTATTTGTGGGTGGTATGCTGAACTATAAGTCAGATTTGTACCCTATTTCTTGAAGAGTGTACTCCAAAAGTGACCCTAAAACATCACATCTCTATCAAAGACAATGGTTTGTGGTAGACCATGGATTTTGACCACTTCCATAAAGAATAGGTGTGCTATATGGGAATCATAATTTGCACTCTTGCAAGTAACAAAGTGCACCATTCTAATAAATCTATCCACAATAACAAAAACACTATCATAATCCTACTTTGTCCTTGGCAAGCCCATAACAAATTCCATTGAAATTGATTCCCATGGACTAGAGGGAATTGGTAGGGGTTGATACAATGCTTGGTTAGTGGATTAGCTTTGCTTGCTGGAAAATAGTACAAGATTCAACAAACTTCTTGACTTCATTCCCCATTTTTGGCCAAAAGTAACTTCTTTTCACTAAATCAATGGTCTTATCTATCCCAAAATGTCCTCCTAAGCCACCACAATGTTTCTCCTTAATAATATTTATTCTCATGAAACATTTAGGAATGTACAATTGGGATCCTTTAAACAAGAGTCCATTCTGAATTAGGAAAACAAAAAAATCAGTATGGTGTTTGCCAACCATTTTAGTGCATACCTCAAAAAATTCTCCAAATTCTGGATCATCAGCATATAGGTGTTTTAGGGAATCAATCCCTACACTCTGAAGTTTTACTTTTTCAATCAATGTAACCCTTCTACTGAGGGCATCGACCACTTTTTTTTCCACTCCCTTTTTCTATTTTATATTGAAGGTATATGCCTACAACTACTCCATCCATTTGATGTGTTTGACTCCAAGCTTCTCCTGACTGTTTCAAAAAAATAGTGCATGGTTATTAGTATAAACAATGATTTCTTTAGGGAGTAAGTATTGTCTCCAGTTTTTTAGGGCTTGTACCATTGCATAAAGTTGTAAATCATAAGTAGAATAACTCTTCTTTGCATCATTCAATTTTTCTGAGAAAAATGCTATATCCTTACCTTCTTTTCTCAAGACAACACCTATAGCCAAGTTGCTTGCATCTATTTCAGCTGTGAATACCTTGTTGAAGTCTGTGAGAACTAGGATTGGATATTGTGCCACTCTATACTTGAGATATTGGAATGCATCTGTAGCTTGTTTAGTCTATTAAAATATGGTCTTCTTTCCACCCTTTATTGTCTGCAACATAGGAGCATACACATGGCTAAAATTCTTAACAAACTTTCTATAAAAAGTTGCTAAACCATGAAAACTTCTAACATCACCTTGGTTCTTTGGTGGAGGCCAGTTGAATGTTGTTGCAACCTTCTTGAGATCTATTTTGAGGGTACCTTTGGATATGAAAAATCCTAAGAAGATAAGTTCCTTCTTCATGAACATACACTTTTCCAAGTTAATCACTAACTTGTGTTGATGGAGTCTCTTCAAAACTTTCTCAACATGATCAAGATGTTCCTCTTTTCTATGTCTATAAATCATAATGTAATCAAAATATATGACCACAAACTTGCCATTAAAATAAATGAAGACCTCAATCATGAATCTCATGAATGTTCTAGGAGCATTAATCAAGTGAAATGGCATAACAAGTCACTCAAACAATCCCTCAATTGTCTTAAACATTGTCTTCCATTCATCACCTGACTTTATCCTAATTTTGTGATAGCCTGATTTTATATCAATCTTTATTAAATAACAAGAAGTGCCTAATTGGTTAGATAGATCTTCCATTCTTGGAATTTGAAGCCTGTATCTTATAGTTATTTTGTTTAGGGCTTTGCTATCAGTACACAATCTCCACTTGCCATCCTTTTTAGGAGCTAAAATTGATGGGACAACACATAGACTGAGACTCTTTTGAATGAGTCTCTTATCTAACATTTCATTGACTTTCCTTGGAATCTCTGGATGTTGAACTGGTGTCATTTTGTATGGGGACTTGTTAGGTAAGGAGGAACTAGGTATCGAGTCTATTTGGTGACATATATCTCTAAAGGGATGGAGGGTTTTGGGTAGATCACTAAGAGTGACATCACTGTATTATGTAAGCAATTATATCACTTCATCGAGTATAGGATCATCATTATAAGACCTTAAACTATCCTTAGGCTTGGATATAAGGACAAAAGCTTCAGTCTCAAGTTTTTTTAAAACTTTTAACATTTCTTTTTGACCCATGGTTATGACAGTGGGTTCCTTCTCAGTTTTGGTATCTGGCAGGGGCTTCATGGGGAATGTTTTCCCATCTTTTGTGATAGAGTCAGTATTTTTACTACAATGGTGTGTGACATATACATCATACTGCCAAGGTCTTCCTAGAAGGATTTTGGAGGCATCCATCTCAACAACATCATGAACTTTGTCTTTAAAGTGTGCCATAGAAAACTCTATCCATGCTTGTTCAGTCACTAAGGTTGGTTAACCCTTTGTTAGCCAAGAGACATGATAAGGAAAAGGATCAGGTTATGTAGGGAGGTTTAACTTCTATACCATTTCACAATATATTAATTTTTCATTTGAGCTAGAATCTATAAGTAAATTACATACCTTCCCATTGCATTTGATCTTTGTCTGGAAGAGATTCTTTCTTTCAGGAGGTTCTTGGCTTTGTGGAACTTGAAGGAAGACTTGTCTCATCATCAAACATGCTCCTTTCTTTGATTCTAAGTCCCTTGCATTTGCATTGTCTTCTTTCTTGTCCTTTTGAATGATTTGTGCTCTTTGTTCTCCTTGATTGTTATTGTTTCTCTTCTCAGGGCACCTGCCTACATGATGTCCCAATTGATTGCAATAGTAACACCTTAGGGGTCCATTTACTCTTCCATTGTTTTATCTCCATCTATTGAAGGGTCTTCTCCCTCTATAGTTACCTCTAAATTTTGTATCACTATTTTCTTTGTCTCCTTGGTCATGGGTCGTGCCACTATTACCACTTTATTGTCCTCTATTCCAAGAGGTTCCTCTTCCTCTAAAGTTCTTCCCACTGTCATTGTTCTTCCCCTTTCCAAACTCTTATTTTCTCTTCCACTTCCCATCTATCTTGAGTGCCATTTGATAGCATTTGTTTACTGTGGTAGGGAAATGTAGTCTAAGTTCCTCTTGAATGGATACCTTAAGACCATTCATATATCTTGCTAATTTTTCTTCTTCTTCTGCCACATTTGTCTTCATACATAAATTTAGGAACTCCTCAGTGTATGAGCACACATCCTTGTCCTTTTTCTTTAGGATTCTCTTTCTCCTATGGATTTGTACCCCATATTCTTTAGGCACATAGGTCTCTCTAACCAATGCAATCATTTTGTTACATGAAGAGATCATACTCTTCCTATTTTCACCCTCTCTGTTTGGATGAAGTTCCACCAAGTTAGGGCTTCTCCCTTCAACTTGGATCTTTGTATCTTCACTCTATGCTTCTCAAGGATGCCCTCACACTCAAATAAGATTTTTAGGGCCTCTATCCAATCCAAGGCCAAATATGCATTCATCTTTCCATTAAAAGTTGGTAAATCCAACTTCTCCTCCATGGTTCTTTTCCCCATAGATTTTAAGGCATCTAGAAGGGGTCTCTAGTTTGTATTAATGTTCACATCCTGAAAAGGGGTGTCATCCTCTGAATCACTCCCTTCTTCATCACAAGAAGTGTCTCCTTTAACCCTCTCTAACTTGTTCTCCAACTCTTGAAGTCTTCTTGGCAAGGCTGAATTTTTTTCCCTTTGTTCTCTCACCTTCTTTGCTAATTCAATTTTTGTAACCCTTGAAGGGATATCTCCATCCTCAAGAGAAGACATAACTTTGATACCACTTGATGCAAAGTGAGCAACAAGAAGCCTCTAGGTGACTCAAATAGGGCAATGCACCCCAAAACTCCAATTGTCTAAGGCCAAAGTTCTTCACACCTATCACAAGTGTGGAAAAGGATTTGGTTAAGGTCATCACAACCCTAGAACCCAAAAGGCAACCTAGTCACTAGGTTTCACCAATCCTACAACACCAACCACCAAGAGTGGCTTCACAAGTACTTGACCCAAATTCACAACAGTACCCCCAAAGTGACTTATAGGACTAGGGGTGACCTATTCTCATAGGTGTGGTCAATTTAGGTCCCTACCATGTAGTTCGAATGGTTCTTTCACTCAATTTCCACCCATAGGACATGGTTTCTTCACAAACTCAATACTAGGCTTGTCGCCTTTTTCTGAAGGAAAATTGATCTTAAATGAGATTATTCCACATAACCCCCTTAATTAATTAGGGATTTAGACACCCTTTATTTCCTAGGACTTTGGAATCAAACCCTAGAACATGGAAATGAGAAAGAGATAGGATGACACACAAAATTGATTTTGCAATTAGAGCTAATTAGGAGTCCAATTACACTACAAGTGCCTTTAGGATGCATCAAAATCCCAAATTGATGATTGGATCATGTGACGGTGTGTAGATGGGTCTCCTCCTCTGATTTAGACCCTCTTATCAATCCCCAAACAAGAGTTATGATTGTTGTCCTAATTCTGGATTGGTGCATACATAAGGATATACACCTAGGGCATCATTGTAACTCTATCTCCCTATATTTTGGAGAACCTATCCTGTATAATCTTAAAGAGAATCCTATAAAAAATATTTCCACCAAGGGTCATTGAATTCCCATGGTGGAAAGAGGAAATACACCCAATTTTCTTAGAAACCTTGAATTAGGGCCTACAAACTAGGCAGGGGAATTGCAAATTCAATAAATTTTAAACTAGGATTGATAAACACATGAAAATTAAAGAAAATGGAAGTAGGTTCGTAAGAAAAACTCTTGGTGTTATATTTTCATGCCCTCCTATCTGTACCAATTCGTACAGTTTGACTATTCTCAGGATTTAAAGAGAAATGGTTATGTTTTTATTGATTTCGAATGCCAAATTACATTATTAGCCTACCACCTTCCTGAAAGGACTTATTTTAGGAACTCCCAATGGTTACATAAAATATTTGAACCAATTGACAATTTGGGAGTTGTTTTTCAAAAAGTTGTCAAGTTTGCTCAAAAGTTGCTTGACAACTTTTGAGCAACTTTTACCTATTTTGCAATTTTGCAAATCTGATGACCAAACTTGGTCACAATGTTATTTTTGTGATCCCTAATTGATCCAAACATGAAAAACCTAAAAACAAAATATTCCTAGGTTTTTGGACCATTAATGACCAATAGTTGATCAAGTGCTCATAAGGTGCCAAACTTGGAACTGTGGCCTTACAAGGTGGTCCAGTGATTAACCCATTGTCTTAAGATCGCTAAAGGCCTCTTAGGACCTTGAGGGAAGAAATAGGTTCCATAGAAACACTTGGTTCATTCAGGGTGCTCCTGCACCAAGATTCAATGTATGGTAAGACACTATTATCAAAGTTGTTCATCTCAAATGATATTAGTCTACCAATTAGACTATCTAGAGTAACAGTATTGTTTTCAATTTATCTCATTTCTTGAATATCAAAAAATCTAATAGGATAAATAGGAAATAAGGTTCTTAATATTTTACTTACCACTATCTCCTCTTCAAGTGTACCTCCAACTCCTCGAATATCATTGACTACCTCTTTTATTTTTCTGCTATATTGAGTAATGTTTTCTCCTTCTTTCATCTTTAGGTCATCAAACCTCCCACTTAGGCTTCCTACCTTTGATCTTAGTACATTGGAATATCCTCCATGTACAAGCTTCAACTTATCCCACATTTTATTTGCAGAGGTGTAGTTTTTGACATCTTCAAACTCAACATCGAAGAGTGATGATGAAAGTTCTATCATCATGCAGTTATGCTCATGCTTGACTCTTAATTGCTCAATAGTATGAGGTCCTATAGGAAGCACATATTTAGTATCTAAGTATTGAACAATATAATTTCCAATACCTGATAGATGGAGTCTTATTCTTTTTTTCCATGATGCAAAGTTGTCTTTATTCAACTTGGGCACATCTCATCTTTTCATCTTGTGATCTTTTGCTTGAGCTGTTAAAATCCCTTTCTAAGAATACAAGCTCTTGAGCTGTTAAAATCCATTAAAAATTAGTACCACAAAATTATAGCTCTAGTTATCTTCAATCCTATAAGATGAATGCCTTTAAATACTTATATCTAATTACTATTGATCGGAATGCTTTTTAAAACCTTCTACTATGTGTTTACCAAAAAGTAGTGTGCTAATTTATTGATAGACAGTAAATTATCTAGACTATACCAATCAATCCAATTAAGTTATGTGTAATGAAAAACACTAAAGTAATGACTCATAGACACATTGATACATGAATTTTTAAAGTGGAAACCCTGTTAAGGGAAAACCCACTTGGGACCAGTAACCCAAAATTTTCACTCTTTTGAAGTGAGCTCGGTGAAGATCCAACCATGTTAAAGGTTACAAACACACTCTTAGGTGTGACCTTGTTAGAGGATTTGAAATTTTAGTGTGTCACTTGATATCGGGCATCTCTATGCTACCATCCTTGATCAAACACTCACTTGGCCTGTCAATAAGTATCTGAAATCTCTTGCTATATTCATAATCAAACTTTTTGATAATCCATTGGATGTATCTCAATATAGAAAGGGTCTTTAAATCCTGTTTGGTTAAGAGACTTTCTTAATCAATGGTTAAATAGAAACAACATGATTTGTTCACATATACAACTATACTTGCAGATTTTCAGATCTATTGTAATCTCATAAAATAATCTGATCAATATATCTCTATTATACATTTACTCCACTTTGATTCTACTCGGTGATGCTATTCTCTGTTTCTCAGTGTCTGTATAATTCTTTAGATATTTCCTTAGCTTGATTCATCAACACTGAATGTTTAGTTTCTCTTCATCAATTTCTCTTTAGCATCCTCTTGTTCTTTCCTTCACCCTCACCAATTCGTAATTAATTGATTTGTCTCTTTATAGACATGATATCACCATTGGTAGGTTCTTTATTTTCTTGATCTTGGCATGATCCACAATTCTCGCCAATCAAATTTAAAGAAAAAACTCTTGTTTTATCTCATTGAGATCTTTTTTGCCAACTGGAAAAATCAGCTTTAAATAAATTACTTATCTCTAGCTTATCTTGTCAATGAAAAGAATGATAACTACTAGTTAACTCTATTTTTAGCTCTGCTAGCTAGATATTTTTTCATTTGTCAACTCCAGTAATTTTAAGTTTAACTCTCTGATAGTGTTAGTAAACACTTCAGTTCTCCTCGGGCTTCTCCGTTAGTTTACACTATTTTTTCCATCAGGTTTTCTTTTGATTCTACTCGTCGATAATGATCATCAATTTTCTCGCTTGGGCATCACTGTGACTTGACTATTGGTGATCTCTATCCGCCGGGTTCCACTGACCATCAGTGTTTGTAATCACAGTGTGAATGATTTTCTTTTATGCATTACAAAAAGCATAATCTTTATCTCTCTAATCCTATGAAGTATTTGACACTTTGATTATAACTGATTAGATTATATCAAGTTGACATCAATGACAATACAATCCATTAACTGATTTAATGTCTTGCATTATCCTTCTGCATTTTGGTTATCAACTTAACATCTACAAAAATTCAATGAGTTACATGTCATCTGATTTGAATATGATAAAGAAAGCATACCAAGCCCCCAAGGCTAAAGTATTCCTACCAAAATCTCAATTCATAGCTGCTACCCCATGATAATATCTTTTGAATGCTTGAGTGTTGAAAATGGTGGATCCAATAAGAAGGAAGGAAGGAAAAACTCTCTCTTGATCCAAAGAAGATCCACAATATCTTGTCCACAAAATTCTTATATGTATCAATGCATCATAATATATTGTCCTTATTTATCATCCTCTTGATTTCTTGCATCATCATCATGTCATAATTGTAATTGTATCATATCATGTTACAATTTTCTCTCATTTGGAAATGAAGGCAAATAGAGTGTTTATATAGAGATCTCAATATAGACCTCCTAGGGAAATAAAAGGGACCCAAATTCAAATTTCTTCTTGAATTATGGTTCAATTATAATCACCAACCAAAAATGGGACGTATTAATCCAAATATCGGGGAAAATACTTCCGCATCCAGACTCGGGGACCTATTTTTAGTTTAGAAGCCTGATAAGCTCAAGATTTGAAAGTGGGGACCAACACCCAATAGAGGTTTATATAGATTAAGAAATTTTAATTGAAATGGATAAGAGAAAAGTGCTAACCTTGAAATGTTGCAAATCTGAAGAATATTTTTTTTGAGGGTCTGCACTTAGTTTCTAGATAATTCGAGACCATGTTTGGAACAAAAACATGGAGATGAACAAAACTCAGAAATATTTTTATGTTCTGAAACATTTCTGATTTTGACCATCAAGTCAATGTCACCATTGACCAAGAATTTATGATTCCGACCTAGGGTAGAATCGACCTAAAAAGTCTTTGATAGGAAATATGTTTTAGAATCTTGAAAGTTTGTCAAAAATGGTATTTGAATGTGCACTCTGATCTACTATTATGAACCTGTACCTACAAGAAAAATAGATTTTTTTGTTGGGGGGGAGGGGTTTGCCTTGTTCAAACCGAGGTTTTGGAGTTAACCTCAAATTATAACTGAAATTGCATAAGTAAAACAATGTAAATAAACAAATTCACCTTTCTTCTAGAAGCCCTTGTGGTGGATTCGAATCTATGGATCCACAAGTATGCATGCACCAAATGGATATAGAATGTAGAATGTAGAATGTAGAATGTAGGATGTCTCAAATAAATTGCTTGTATGTATTTGACACCAATCTTGAATGGATCTTGGAATAGTAAGAGGCTTGGAGGAATATGGATGGAGAAATATTCAGCAAGAGGGCTCCATGGAGATTGACTCCTTCAATGGCCACCAGTGGATTTTCTTGATAAAATATAATTCTTGAGAAGTGCTTGACTGCTTGAGAATGAATGAATGCTTCAATGGCTACCTGGATTGCTTCAAATCTTTCTTCTTCACCTTTGGATTTCACTCTTCAAGTCTTTGAAAGTTTTTATGATCATGATTAGAGAAAATGAGAGGAGAAAGCTTCCTTTTATATGAAACTAGGGCACAATATTCTTGAGAGGCCTACATAGGAGAATTAAATTCAAATTAGATATATACCCCTAGAAGAGGACCTATATTAAATATAATTTAATATTTTTTGTTCTGAAGAGCAAAACAACTGACCTAGAAGTGGGAATTAACTCTTTCCAAAGCTTGACATCTGGCAACTATGGAATTTTAAAATTTGAACCCTAGATCAGAAAAAGGTTGATTCTAACCTAGGTCAAGGTTGAGGTCAACCTTGAACAAAAGAGGTTGACCTTGAACCTAAGGTCAATGTCCCATTTTTTTAGTTTGGAGTGTTAGAAATAAGCTGGAAAAACTGGAAATGGGGCAGAACAAGAGGCAAAATCTAGATCCAAGTCAGGGACCCATTCAAGGTGCTTGACATGACCCTAAAAAACTTGTAAATAAAAAGGATAAACCATTCTACAATGGAAGTGCTTCTTGTTCTGACTATACATTTAGCCCCCACTTTAGCAAGAGTATGGACTCGACGCAAACTCTTGGTAAAGGAGATCATAATGAACAAATAATCTTATTGAAATCAAAAGGGACAAAGGAATCCTCAACCCCCCAAGGGACTCAAGTCTTTATCCATACTAAGATTATGATAAGAGAGACATCACCAGTTAGGGAGAAAATGAGAGAGGGTGTGATTACCTTTCCCAATAAGAACTTATTTCCCATTGTGAAAAACACAATGAAATAGTGCAACTAGAAAGATGGAGTTGAACCACCTACTGAATGTGGCTATTCACTAGTCAACCCATTAGTGAGATCCATTCTTAAGGACACCTTCTAACCTCAAGGGATCAAGACACTATAAATTGAAATTGGAGGGATTAAGAGATCCTATAAAGTAAAATATCCATGCTTTAAGGATTATTCTTTAATCCATAAAGGGACAAAATTTTTAAGTTCTTGAAAATATTTTGAATGTGTATGTGAAAAAAAAGTGAGCAGACCATATGTCCCCACATTAAAGTCATTGCTAACACTTTAACAGGAGAAATATCTTTGAAAAAAACATAAGCAACTCTACCGGTTACGTTTCCACTATGAGATGCTTCCAAAGAAAGACAAATCAAGGGAAGTACCACATAAACTTACAAAGAAAACTGGAGGGATCTACCTACTATGGGGCAGTATGATTATAGGACAATATGTATATATAGATATGATATTATTGTAAATGAATTGAAATCATTCCCCAAAGAAAGTAGAACTACAATCATAATGGAGGAAAGAAAACTAAATAATTATGGAGAAGAATCTTTTCAGACCATAACATGGAGACAAAAAAGAATCAGTGCTGACATGTCGCAGATCCAAGTGGACTACATAATGAAAACATTTTCAGATAATAGAACAAGTATAAAATAACATGAAAACAACATATAGAAGAGTAAATATACATATAGAGGAATTATACAATAGGTTTGATTCCTTTTCCTTTATCACCTTGCACCAACAAAGTAACAAGGGTCATATAAAAGATTCTAACAAACATTTAGCAGACACATTACGGGAGAAGAACAATAAAACATGAAAACAAAAAAAGGATACCATAAAGGATAAGCCAATTAGGTGCATTGCCTACTCTCCCCATCTTGGTTTATATCATTTAGGGAAGGTGGGAAAATCGCAAGTGGTACTATATCTAATACAGTAGGAATAATAGCCAGTTCCAAACAAGGATCCTCTTGAGAATTGCATTGCTCGTTACTAGGTGTAATTTTCAATTGTGTTGAAAGCATATGAGATAAATCAGTATCAAGATCAATGGTCTCATATTCATCACTAAGATCAATAGGATCATCAAGAGTATCTTCCTCATCAAGATTAGTTAAAATAGGATATAAGATGTGAATAGGATCATCATACTCATTCATCTAAATATCATTATGAATATTAACTTCTTCTAACACATCATGCATAGGTTTGTCAAAAGAAGGTAAATAATTTTGAATAAAAGAAGCATGGGCCCTAGCATTATCTCTATGATTCTTAGGATGTTCATTAGCATATTTGTTATGTTTTTCTTTGTTTGACACATGTTGAGAACTAGGAGGAATAGGAGGCTTGGTAGGATTTGCAGTAGGCTGAGAAGCGACACTAGGAGGTTGAGTAATAGAGCTAGTAGTAATGGATAAAGGAGGTATAAGAGTGGGAAAAAGACCATAATTAAGATCTATTTGAGGCATGATTCACTCAACTATCTTGTGATGTTTATAGGATTGATATGAATGAAAAAGGCTGTCAAGGTGAGGAGGACATGAATTAGGTAATGAAGGCCAAAAGAAATCAAGATTAGTACAATCTCTAGGCCTAGAAGGTTGATACAAAATATGAATAATTTCTTTCACTTCTCCATTATGAATGAACTTAAGACATTTATGAATAGGAGAAGCAATAGCATCGATATCATTTATCCAAGGAAAATCAAATTTGACCTTAAATTGATAAGAAGTAGGAACAACAATGAAGGTAGTATCTACAACCTTGCCATAGAGTTCAACAGGAAATTTAATAGAACCAAGTGTAGGATAGAGAAAACCATTACAAGTTTGGATCCATGCATCTAATTGATCATAATAGTCACATTGTGGGTTTTTCATAAAAATATTTTCCTTAGTAATGACATTTATTAAAGATGTGGGACCAACAAGAAAACCATGCATAGGTATCTTAGCAATCCTAGCATAAATATAAAGGGGACCATTGGGAACCTTAATAGTCTCAGAATCATCAAAGGTAATTGAAATTTCCCAAGGTTATTTATCCTTAGTTTTTTTCTGGGGTTTAGGTGTAACTTGAAGTTGAGGTGGAGGCAAAGGATCCTGAATAGAAGCTTGAGATGAATCAATGCACTCCACATGATTAAAAATGTGATTAAGATCATCCATATTTGAATCATAAACAATATTCGCAGATGATGGTTAAGCGATGGTATTAGTATCATGTGTAGGTAAGGGATTCGTATAGATTTGAAGGTTTTGATTAGGAGGATCTAGACAAATTTTTTCCCATTACCCTCAAAATTATCAACAAATAGAGAATTAGAATCGATTATGTCTTGAACCTTATTCTTTAGAGAATAACATTTTTAAGTAGCATGGCCATTCTAGCAATGGTATTGGAAAAAATCTTTAGAATCAAAGGATTTTGATGCTATTGTAGTAGGAAGGAGAGGTAAAATAGGAGGAAAGTTAATCATATTAGCACTTAACAACCTACTCATAATAGAATGTAAAGGTTTAGAGAGAGGAGTAAACGTACGATTCATATGGAAAGCAGTGGATGCAGAAGTGGCATTATGAGATGCAACAACAAATTGATCAGCAACCGCGTTCATATTTTTATTAATCTTGATATAGTTGTTAGGTTTTTGAAAATTATTGGGATTAGGAGCAGCATCACTCTTATCAACTCAAATAGGATCCATTAGAGGGTTTCTCTCAAATTGACTCACTTGTAATTGATAATGATGAAGTGATGCACAAAGTTGTTGAAACGAGGTAAATTCAGTAAGTAGAATCTTATCTCTAATATCCTTTTGTAAATTTGAAATAAACATATGTTGAATATCAATATAAGGAACAGGATAAGAAACCTGAACATACAAATGCTTAAATTTACAAATAAAATCAGTCAATTTTTCCTTAATGTTGTGGTTACAATGCATTAAATTAGTTAAGGAAACTTGCGGACCAATGTTATTTTGAAACTATTAAATGGAGGTATTAACAAGTTCAGGAAAAGAATCAATAGAATACAGAGATAAAGAAAAATACCATTGAAAATCCTTATCATAAAAAGTCCTAGCAAACAATTTAGCTAAAATACTATTGTCATGAGAATAATAACTACAAAGGATTTGAAATGTTTTAACATGAGTAACATGATCACCCTTACCATTGTAATTATCAAGACGAGGCATATCAGCTTGTTGAGGGAGGGTAGCATGAATAATATATAAGGATAAAGGATTACCCATGTCACATGTAGGAATGCTAAACTTGGATTGGGTTAAGGATGCAAGGTGGTATTGTAAAGATGACACAGTTTGAGCCAAACTAATAATTGTGGAATCATTAGAAGAAATAGGTTGCATAGAAATATTAGGAATGCTAGGAAAAGTGTAGGAAATGACAGGAATGGAAGAAACAACCAGTGGAACACTTGGAACCACAGTTGGAAGGGGATTGGAATAAGTAAAAGCCACACTATGATATGAAGGAAGTGAGGTAGGTAGAGATACTAGTGGAACACTCATAAGAATAGATCAAATAGGGAGAGATGTAGTCATTAAAGGAGGAGTGTAAGTAGGAATGCTAGGTAAATGAATAGAAGAGGGTCCCTCACTAGTGATAGGAGGAGTGAATCCTATATCTTAAGCCTCTTGTTCTAAAGGTTTAACATTAAAATGCACAATATGAGTGATACCATGCAAGAGCTTAATACCTTGATCACTATCACGAAGGAATTTATTAAGAGCCTCTATAGATTGGATGGAATCCTGATTATAGTTTTCTTGAATAAGCCAATTTCCCATTTTATCAAGTTTAGTGGAAAGCTTTTGCACTTTTTCAAAAGGAGCTCTTAAAGAATCATCCTCATCATTAGATGAGTGAGAAGAGTTATGCTCCATAGAAGGATTGGAATCATGAGTGATCAAATTATCATCCTAGATCCTAAGGAAAGGAGAGGAAGCCTCAAGATCAAAGGAACCCATAAGTCTATGCCTTCTTCTAACCAGGATACTATAAGTAGGACCGGAAGTGGTAAAGCTCATACACCAATGCAATGCAAATGAACTAATTTAGGAAACTCAAGATTTTGAATTTTAATTTTCAAAATGTAAATGCAAGAACATAAAAGAAAGCTAATCTAGTATGCATGCAACATCAAACATAAAATATGTAAATTAACACCTAAAAGAAACTAGTGCCTATCGCGGGTTCACCAAAATGTAAGATAAGAAATATTGCATTTTGTGAGGTCTAACCCAGTCTGACATAATCTTAGCACTATTTCTCATTTATATGTTCTCCTATAGATAAATTTTTTGTTATAGTTTGACTATTGGAACACATGAATTCTTTATAGATCTATTGAAATATTTTCTTGTAAACATCACCTGATTATGTAATCAGGAAATTCTTACAATATTATGCGTAAGTGATGTAGATTTCCCTATGGGACTTAGTTTTGATGGTTTTGTATATTGGATTAGTATGTGGATGTTAGATGTAATCAAGATGCAGATTTACTAAAAGTATGTTTATGCATATGGAATAGATACAAATATTGTTAATTTCAAGGAATATTTGATGTAAGTGTGAGTTAACCTATGCTCAGCTTACATTATGTATTCTATTATTGTTATGTGCGATTTATTGGACCTACTGATGTGTGGAATGAGTGTATAGGAAAAGTTGACCATGGTACTGATCATGGATTCAAGAATGGACCTATGTGAAAACTATAATGTCAAGGCCCTCTCTATAAAAAGAGACATGGAACTCATTGTATTGTATTTTTATTCGTAAAAGTATCATGTATGATTGTATTTTATTTAATTGAGTAAATGTGTAATAAGTCATGCTCATGTGAAATTGTTGTGTCACTTGACACATGTTGAACTTGTGTGTTGGCATAGCTAGTGAATGTGACTAGCATAGGCTTAAATTTACCCAGGAGTTAACTATTATAGTCCCTATGCTTACCCTAAGGTTTAGGAATATAAGATTGAGTCAAGGAAGATAAGGATGAGTCAAGAGAGATTAGATTGAGTCTTTAGGGTTGGATTTTCAAGTGTTAACCTTGGGTGGAGTTTAGGAGGGTCATTTGGGCTACTAGAGAGTAACTAGGGTCAAAACTAACAACCCCACTTGGTACCTTAGGGGCTAGGGGTTATTTTAAGCCCATTAAGAGTCTTGAAACTCATTTATGACTCCCCTAAAGTATCCATCTTGGGGAGTGGAAAATTTGAAGAGTTGTAAGACTTTGGTTAAGCCATCCAATCTTTCCTTGCAAGTATTTAACTCCATTTATGGAGAAGGCAAGTCGGGAGAGTAGATGGATTAGGGTCTCCCCTCAATTTATGACTCTTGATATTTTTAGGAAGAATGCCTATATAAGGAAGGGTTTAGAGGGAGTTTGGGTACACACCCGCTCTCCACTTTTAGAGACAAATTCATTTGTAGGAGTAAGACTTGATAGAAGGAGGAAGGATGAGAAGGAGAAGCTTTTAACAATATCACCTTGCATTAACCATAGCTTTGATTTGAGGTGAGTTTTCTTCTTAGCATAGTTTAGATTAGTTCTTGTTTTCATATATACATAGCTTGAGGAATCCTTGGATGGAATTTATGTTATTGTTTTCAACTTCATGGGTTTTCATGGAATTTATGTGTTGAGTCTATATTTATTTTGCGATTAGTTTCATATGGCATTCTTAAAGGCTTGTTCACACTTGGGAGGGTTGTGTAACCTTGATACATTGAAATTTAGTGATATACCCAAGTAGTGCAGAGTCTCCCATGTGTGGAGGGATATAGATGCGTATATGGGTGCCCACGATGCCAAGAATCTCCAAAGGAATTTTGGGTTTATAATAAAGATTGGAAGGATTGAAGCCATGACTTGTTTTGTGAAAGAAAAGTAAATTTATGCTTGTTTCCACCATAGGGCTTGGAGGAGAAGCGTAGAAAATTTGTTCATGAGTCCACGTGTGGCTAGGAACAAGGTTAAATATGTGGTACTTAGGAATATTGAGCTCATGTGTGGCCTATTCCTAGTGTATGTATTTTTTATTATTGGATTTCTCCTCTTGTGGTAGTCCTCTTTCACCCCTTTGTTTAAGGTATTTTGGAGACCTATGTATATCCTTGTGCAATTGGTATGTTCTTGTGTTCATGTTTTAAGTTTCCTGGTTGTTATATGTGTATGTATCCTGGTTCAGTTCTGGATCCCCTAGCTTAAGGGTGGCCTTGCAAAGGCCTAGGTTGGGAGGTGAGCCTCCATGGTCAACTTGTTGGAAAGTTGAAACTTAGGATTTATATGAATAAATTTGTGTTTTCATTATGGAAACAAAGTCATATGAAGTTTTTACAAGTAAGTTCAAAAACTTTGAAGAACAGAATTTGGCTAAGTATAGAAGACAAAACATAACAGAGATATGCAGTTCATCAGAGCACCAACACATGTCTGTATGATTGAATTAGATTGTGTGTATTTATACTTAAGCTTTATGATATGTTATTAAGCTTATTCTATACACACATTGTAAGAAATAATAGTACAGACAAGATACAACAAGTTCAAGTGCGACTAGCAGTTCAGAAAATAGAGCATGAAGCTGACTTCAAATTTTGATTAGCATATAATATTTTGTTTTGTAATGGCCATGCGCCTATTGTAATATATTTTTAATTATGTCTTAAACACTCATGTAAACATGCTTAAGAAAATTCATTTGGAAGCATTGTATATGTTGTTTTTGGGCCGACTAAGGTCTTGTTTTTTTGTCGCATCTATTTAGGCATGTATATATACTTAACATGCAATTTTGTATTAAGTATGAGAGTGGAAAATATGCAGAAAAGATATCTAGAAGAACAGTACAAACAAATCAGTATGAGATATTAGAGCATCAGTGCATAAATGGAACTGATCAGACAACAGTGTCATAACAATAGTTCATCTTTTGATATAGTGTATATCTAATATCTAAAGGTTGTAGCCTTAATCCTATTGGGAAGTGAGCTCTAGCAGTGAGCTATTGAAATTTAACAGGGTTTTGTAAAGAATCCTAATAGAGTCATTTTACTTGCATTGTATAGATTGGTCCTAACAAGGAAAAGGAACTCTAACAAGTTCATAAGACTGATCAAGGTTTCCTCGTAAACATATCTTGTGTTATGTATTATTGTTTTATGTTTCATTTGTTATCTATTTGATTTAAGTTTCAAGTTACTGAAAAATAAGATAAGTGACAAACACTGATTCACCCCCCTCTCATTGTTTCTAACAATTGGTATAAGAGCTCTGGTCCACTGAAAGAAAGTTTAACCACTTGAGAGGATCATGGATTCAACATAAGTGAAACATCTGAAAAAGAATCTTGAAGAAGCCCTTGATGATCTTGACAGATCTAAAAATAAAATTAAGAACTTAAACTAAAACTTGATGGCTCCCAAATTCTTATGAAAAATTAAGAAAAGATCAAAAAGATTGCTCTACAAATGATTTGGAAAAAATGGTCAAAAATATGAATGAAGAAAACATGTCTCTGAAGGAAAATATTGAAGATCTGAATGAACAACTTATAGATATACTAACAGCTATTGAAGAAAAGACCAAAGAAAGTAAACAATTAGATGAAGAACTTATGCAAGCAAATATGAAGATCTTGAAGTTAGAAAACATCAAGAAAAAGATAGAATCTGAATTGACAGAAGAAAAGAATCATATTGAAAATATTCACACAAGTTATGATCTAACACAATCAAAACTCTATGAATAAACATTAAGAGGAGATACTAATGGCATTGGATACAGTGTATCTCAAAGTGAAACCAATACAATACAAGAAATTAAGAAAGTACAAGAAAAATCTACAGAAGCAAAGGTTACTGAGAATCTTGCAGAAGCTAGAGTAGAATCATCTAAAGATGAACACAAGATAGTTAACTGAACTAGTTATTCTTGTAATAAGCATGGACACTTGGAAAGAGATTTTAAATAGGTAAGACCATTCAATGGCTATTGTTATTCTTGTAATAAATTTGGTCATAGGGCTATACATTGCAGATCTAGTCAAAGAAATCAATCATAGTAGAACCAAAGAAATCTGACTCAATATAATCAGAGAAATCAACCTCAGAGAAACTATCCAAAAATAACATGTCAGATATGTAACTATAATGGACACACAACCAAGAAGTGAAACATGGTAAACAATATCAATAGTCCTCCAATCATTTGTCACTCATGTAACAAAGTTGGACATATCTCAAGGTTTTGTAGATCTAGAACACAAAGAAAAGAAAAGCCTAAAGGATCATTATTTGAAGAATCTGGAGAAGTCAAGTTTGTAAAAGCTACAGAAGATTCAAGTAAAATGTGGGTGGAAGTAAAGAAATATGATGATGTTAACAAGGTAGTAGATGCATCCACAGTGGATGCAACTTCTACTTCTGGTTAGATGACCCTCATGGTCATAGGAGGAGCTTTTCAAGCTCTAAACCCCTACATGGCTGGTATACTCACATCTGAGTATGCGCCTATGGATTCATGTATTTGGTCAAAAGTAGAGATAGTATGCATGGATGCATATCTTGTACTTCAACAAAAGAAAAGATTGAAATTATCAATGAAAATTGTGTTACAACAACAAGAATTAAATGTAGTAACTTATATATAAGTCAGTAAAAGATCTTATATCTTCACTTTGCATTTGAGATCAAGCATTTAGAGAGCACAGGAGAAGTTAGTATCGAAGTGTTGAAGGATAACCATTGGTTGGTTAGCATAACGAGTTGAAGTTGAAACAGAACCTTAGCATGGACGCGTTGTTTCAGAACACCAACAAAACTCTACTTAAGCAATCAACAAGTAAGTATGGAAACCCTTGTAGTTTTTGACATCACCGGAAGGAAAAGATTCATTTTTAAAAGCATTTATTGAAGTTAGTGCTAGATGATGTAGAAGGGGCATTCTCCAAGACTCTACTAGGAAACATGCATGTAGAAGACATACACGCTTACATTTTCTATAAGAAGGAGTTTATGGGTGACAACAACATAACGACACTTATGGCATCAATGATGAAACCTAATTACTCATTCAAGGATGAATTCTCACATCTGACAGATAACCCTATTTTTTGAGTATACAAATGTGCATGAGTTCTATGAACCAAAATGGGTTAAAATTATACTCAGTAGGATTCATGATGATCTTTTTTGGATTGGTGAAGTTCCTATCCGCATTATCACTCACCTCATTCATGAGATGACTAGAATCTCTAAGGTTGGACCTGTTCTTACTACTGGAAAGAATGTAAATAAATAGGTTGAGAAGGCATGCTTATCTAGAAGTGATAGGCGCAGGATGACTATTGATCCCATTGTGGAAGAAGACATCAAACTTACCACCATGATACTTGGTTACAATTTTAGCATGCAAGCAGACTCAATAGTGTATCTGTAGCTATAGTTCTGGCAGTAATAAGGATGGCAAGAGATAACACATAATATAATCTCTATGAGATATTTCACGTACAATTAATTGAGAACTTTAAATCTATCAAGCATGACAAGAGCAAAATATTTAGAATTGGCTCATTGATTATCTACTTGTACTTCCACATTGTTGGTAAGGTCTCTAATCTTTACCTAGATAGGATAAAACCTACTATGTGTCAAATTTCATTAAAATATACATCAAAAATTAGTGTAAAGGACTCTATGGATATGGAGATCAAGACATTCAGGATCAAGATGTAGAAGAGTTTTAGAATACCAGAGAAGATGGTTGAAAAATACAAGGACACCATATGCTTCATGGTGGAAACTAAATGTACTTGCATGGAAGAATTTGAGACATGAACCAAATAGATTCATCCACTTGGTTATGAAGTAGAAGAACATGTTTTGGATGGGTATGCACAAGTTCTTTTATCTACACCTAAAGATTCAAAAGAGCCTAGATGGGGCACATATAGAGAAAAGACAAATCAATTTTATTCTATCTTATATAGTGTTGATAATAACATGAAGGCATCAAGGATTACATCCAACATCCTGAATGTTCATGGAGTCACACAAGAAGACCTAGATAAATCTAGGGAAGCTAAAATTGCAAGAGAACTTAAGAAAACACATGCAGAAGTCAAAATAGAGAAATCATATGAAATCCACAAGAAGAAAAAGAATAATTCTAATGAAGATACATCTGCACACTCTACTACTATTGACTTGGAATCCTCTCCACCTTCAGTACAAATAAAATTGACTAGAAGAAGGAAGAAATTTCCCACAAGCCACCCATCCTCAAGGACAACATAGAGAAAAGTAAAGAATACTCAAGCCCCTCCTGAGGTAGGATTCAGACCTAATCTTGAAATCTTAAGGAGTATAATTAATAATGAAGGAAGAATAGATAAAATTATAAATGTCTATAAAAAGTACCAAGAGATAGATAAATTTGAAATACATTCTATGATTATTTCTCATATGATCAAGTTTAAAAGGTCAGTTTTGGAACTCAAGATAGTCATTCCAGACAAAGTATGGAACATACTAGACTTATTGAAAAGGCAAGAAATTGAAGAAGATATGAGGATTAGAGAAGAAACATTAGACAATATTCTCCCTATTTTCTCACATGATGAGAAGGCAATACTGTTAGATTTTGTAAAACCTCATCTAAGAATAAAAAAAGAACTCTTCACATTATGAACTAGGAGTATGAGTTGGTTGGGAAAGAAACTGAAAGAGCATTCGAGCAAGTGTTCTTGGACTAACACATGTATCAATCAATGACGCCTACAAAAAAAGTGACTCCAGTTCCTTCTAAACAAGAAAAAGAACCAAAGACTATTAATGTCCCTATGACATGTCCATAGGATTTTTCTCTCAAAGTTCCATGACCCTCTGACATAGTCAAAGATTCAGATTAAACCATTGTGATCAATGATGTTAATATAACAATGACAGTTTCAGATAATGAACTGATCAAATTTGAAAAATCCTTTTTCTGCACTGATGAAGCAAAGAAGGTATGCATTGATAATACTCCTTTGTAGAAATATGAAGTTATGTCTAAAGATTCAATAGATTTAAATAATGAGGAAGATAATCAATCTAATGAACCACCCTCTATGGAGATCCCAATGAAAATTGAATGTATTTATGTTAGTCAAAATGCTATATTCACTCCATCTATTAAACCATCAATATAATTGTTGTCAAGTTTGATCCCTGACACAACAAACCTAGATGCTTGGGGAGAAGAAGACTTGATCAGAATCAGTGTACTAACTATGGAGAAAGCTAAAGAGAAACAAGATATGAGAAATCCTTTCATTCTCAAATCAGTAAACATTTTGAATAACCTAGTGCCAACAGAGAAGAAAATGACAAATATTTAGTCCATTGATGATTTCGATAGCATATTGACAAGATTCAAAGAAAACTTCACAAGTCTAGTAGATTCAGCTACTAAAACTATAGAGGACAGGTACAAAAAGGGAAGATTAGATGAACTAACCAAGAACTTCTCATTATATCTCAACTCATTGAAGATTGGTCAAACAATTCCGAAAGAGTTAGCAACAAAAGGTAGGAAGGCGATAGCTAACTGTATGGACAGAGGTAAATTCACTTCACAACACATCAATAAGATTGAGGAAGCAAACATATTGGTTGAAAACATCAGAAAATCAGTTGAAAAATCCTCCCAAGACATCAACATCTGCAACAAAATCTATAGACAAGATTGAAAAAGCCAAGATAGAGAACAACAAGATAAGGACCAGGCAAACCCAGCTAAGAAATGCACTTGTGCCCTCCTTAGCTGTATTAAATGAGAACATAAAAAAGATAGATATAACTATTGTCACATATGATCAAGACCCTTGTATGGATCAGAAAAAAATGGAGAAGCTCACATATGCATTATGCGCCCATCATACAACTATTGATGCACTCAAGGCATTCTAGTAGTAAGAAATAAAGAATCTTCATATTGCATACCCATATGTATACTCAGAGTAAGTACTTAGGGAGTTTAATTTTTGGCACCTTTTCATTAATTTCAAAGGGGGTAGTGTATATAAAGGAGTATGAAAAATATAGCTGAAGGTATGATGTACAACAAACTTTTGTAGGTTTTTTTTTTAAGTCAAAGTATATGTAACTTGGCCACATGAAAAAATTTGTGTTTTCATTATGGCAACAAAGTCATATGAGTTTTTTACAAGTAAGTTCACAAACATTGAAGATTAGAATTTGGCTAAGTATAGAAGACAAAACAGAACAAAGATATGCAGTTGATCAGAGCATTAGCGTACGTGCGTACGATCGAATCAGAGTATGTGCCTTTATACTTAAGCTTTATGATATGTTATTAAGCTTAATCTATACATGCATGGTAAGACATAACAGTATGGACAAGATACAACAAGTTCAAGTGCCACTAGCAGTTTAGAAAATAGAGCATGAAGCCAACTTTAGATTTTGATTAGCGTATAATAATTTTTTTGTAATGGTCATGCGCCTCTTGTAATATGTTTTTAATTATGTATTTAACACTCATGTAAACATGCTTAAGCCAATTCATTTTGAAGCATTGTGTATGTTGTTTTTGGGATGACTAGGGTCTTGTTTTTGGTCGCGTCTATTTAGGTATGTATATATACTTAACATGCAATTATGTATTAAGTATGAGAGTGAAAAATATGCAAAAAAGATATCCAGAAGAAAAGTACAAACAAATCAGTATGAGATAGAGATCTTTTAGAGATTAGAGCATCATCACATAAATGAAACTGGGAAGACAATAGTGTCATAACAATAGTTCATCTTTTGATATAGTGTATATCTAATATATAAAGGTTGTAGTCTTCATCCTATTGGGCAGTGGGCTCTTGCAGTGAGCCATTCACCTTTAACAGGGTTTTGTAAAGACTCCTAATAGGGTCATTGTACTTGGGTTGTAAAGACTGCTCGTAATAGGGCAAAGGAACTCTAACAAGTTCATAAGACTAGTACAATTATTTGTGGATACTAATTCCCACCGGGGTTTTCCTCTGACCAAGGATTCCCCGTAAACATATCTTATGCTATTTGTTATTTTTCATTTGTTATCTATTTGATTTAAGTTTCAAGTTGTTGAAATTAAGATAAGTGACAAACACTGATTCACCCCCCCCCNCCTCCACCCCCCCCCTCTCAATGTTTCTAACACAACCTTGATGTTCTTGCAGGTTCAAAGAAAGCTTCTTAAAGTGTAGCCAAAGTTTTGGTGTCTTGGTTGCAATTTCTACCTCACAGTCTTTTTCTGTTCAAGCTTCTCCATTGTAATATTTGAAAGGGTTTTGGAAATTTTAATCTTCTTGTATTTTTGAAATTAGAGTATGTTTATTTCTATTAATAAAATAAGAATTTGGATCTTTATTTGAAATGATCATTATCAAAATGAATTTATGGTTATTTTACTAAATATAGTGAAAAAAGGAATCTTAAGGACTATAAATCTAATTGATGTTGTTATTCTATATTAATCTTTCAATTAATTAAATTTATGAAATTTGCAAAGGTGTAGAAAAAATTTCTTTTCCTATAGTTAATATAACATGTTTAAATAAAAAAATTACGTATATTAGGACAAGGTTTTAGTGCCCAATGTTTGGGGCATGACACTTGGTATTAGAGCTCTAGGTTCCACTCTAGGGCCTTGAGTTCAATATGCTTAGCCTAGGTACGTAAGGGACATCGTTATTCATTTACATTCAACTCTTGAGATTGTAAATTTGAATGAAATAGAAATTGTACTTTCCCCTTGTTGTAAGGCACATGCATTCTAACAAGGGTTGTATTGAACACTTGCCATTTAAATTGAAGCTAGATTTTCTTTAAATACCTATTTAAAAAAATAAACTAAATTAATTAATTTTAAAAAAAAATCTAGAAAGATTTAATAAAAGAAGAAATTAAATTACACTAAAGAATCTCATTCCTTTATTCTTTGAATAAATCTAACTAAAACAAAACAAGAGAAAAACCTTAGATTCCCACGTAAGGGGATAGCAAATAGGCATAGATAAAGGATTGGGGACGAAATGTTAAAAAAAGCAGAAAATTATTAAAAAAGTGGGGAAAAAAGGAAGGGAAGGGGAAGGTGTGTGTGTGTGTGTGTGTGTGTGTGTGTGTGTGTGAGAGAGAGAGAGAGAGAGAGAGAGAGAGAGAGAGAGAGAGAGAGAGCGNTGTGTGTGTGTGTGTGTGTGTGTGAGAGAGAGAGAGAGAGAGAGAGAGAGAGAGAGAGAGAGAGAGAGAGCATGCTATTGTTAAAATAGTTAAATTTAATAGATTATTGCTTATTAAGTTTATGAGAAAGGAAAGCCCATTTTAAAACTATATTTAAAATATATTGTATTTATGAAAAAAATATAAATATATGTTTTTTTTTAATGAGTTGGGCATATATATAAACTTTAAAAGATTACTTAAACATTAAACAAATAATGTTATAAAAGTACATTTATTCACAAATTATATTATTAAAGTATTGTTATGCACATCTATGTTTATATGCATTTCATTTATTTTTGTACTTCAAATGCTATCCATTCTACTTTATATTTACCTTTTCTGTATAAGGATGAAAAAAAATAAAAAAATAGAGAGAAAATATTATTGTACTTGTCGTAGGCTATATTTTTTGCTATTAGAATATTTCTAATGATTAAACATTTATTTATGAATTAAATAAATGATATAAATTACTTATCTCCTTTTTGATTGGTTCAATTGATTTGGTCTTATAAGACCCCTTTTTTGGGAGCTTCAACAAATTATGCAAAATAAATATTGTAAACCTATGATTTGGTGTTTAAAATTAAAACCCTAAAATGGGTAACGACCTTGCGAGAATGATATAAGATGAAAAAAACATGGATAGTAAACAAAGTGCAGTATTTGGGGATTTGTTGTATATGTTAAAAAACTCTGATAGATGAGACTGAAACAATAGCGAGTGTGGGCAATTAGAAAAGAGCATAAAAAAAAATAGATAAATTATACGCAGAATGATTTGTTGAAGAGGATATAAAAACTTTCAACTAATGCCATTGGCAGATCTATTCAGCCGATTTCTACAATATTTTCCAGTGTATGCCAAATGGAGGTTTGGAGCAGTTTGGACATCCACCAAAGCAATGATCCTAGATGCCTCTAGTAGAAATGACACCACCGTCTCTCCTAATCACGTCTCCCACTGGATTTTTCCTTCCCTCCTCTGTCGCTAGGGGCTAGAGGTTTCAAAACCCTAACCTTAGTCCTTCAGCATGTTTTATAAAAAGAAAGAAAAATAATCATTACAGTGATTATTTTAAAAAATAAAGATAAGTCGTTTAACTTTATAAGATTAAAATCTTTAGATTTGATTTTTGAAATTGTAGATTTCAACTTTTATACATTAAGGTATATGGTTTAATTGTTGACTTAATTTAGTAGTTTCTAAATTTTATCCTACTTAAATTATATAGTAAATTTTTTAGATTTGATTTTGAAATGGATCTCAAATGTAATTCTAAATTGAGTATAGTTGCTATAGTTGACCCTTAA
>MU225764.1:3848780-3858862 GCA_018584345.1 Thuja plicata
TATATATATATATATATAATTTGATTGGAAAGTTTTAATTATAGTATTTTAGAGAAAGATTATTCTTATTAAATTTATTTATAAACTTAATTATATGCTTAAATAGGTCATTATCATAATTTGAGGTTGTTAAACTTTTAAGTACGGACATAAGGAGTTTTAAGTTAAAGAGTATATAACAAAGTTTATATGTTAGAACTTAATGGATTATTTCATTATGAATTTATAGAAACTTAATTTTATATGTGTTTATTTAAATAATTGAGTTGAGTTTTTGCATTAATTTAAAGGGATTAATTTAAGCTAATATTATGTTATAAGGTTTTAACATTAGATATGTTAAGTATAAATTTAATTTACTTTAAATTGAGGCATTAATATATTCTTTTAGGGCATCATAAACCTTAATCAATACCTTAAAGGGATTTATTATGAATTTATTATTAATATCATTTAGTATTAAGCCAAGTGTTTAAGTTAAATAGTATATCACTCATATGTCTTAGCAAATTTATTTGATCTAACTTAATAGTTGATATTATTGACTTGGAAATTGGATGTTTCTAGGAGAATCTAAAATTTAATGTAGTAAGTCTATTAGAAGTATTTGATTTAAATGTGTAGACATAATAGAAGGTTGGTTTTTATATATAAATCATTTCATTGGAGTAATCTTTTCCCTAGTTTAGCTTTAATTAAATTAATGGATAAGCTCTAAAATTAATTCGAGTTGGTTAGTTAAAACCTTGTTTAGTAAATGTTTAATGTAAATATTAAATATTATTTATTGATGGATGAAATAAATTATCACTTTATTACATTAAACAAATCTATAAAGTTATTAGGACTTCTAGTTTTATTTAAATGGGTAATTTACTAAAGTTAGTTAATATGTTAATTCATTTAATAAAGATTAGAGTTGATTATTGTTGCAATTAATTAGATTTAATCTATTGATTAAAGTGAAATGATTATTTTGGCAATTAGAGGACATATATCAAAACCATATATTTAGCTATTAACTTTAATAGCTTTTACTTGATATCAAAGTAAAGATTAATATATTAAATAAAGTAAATTTTATTTTAAATATTATTAGATTAGTATGTCGCTTTAGTAATTCATTGCACACAACTTAGTTGTTTGATGGATCAATAGATTAATAATTGTAATCTACTAAGTCAACCACCTATGTTATTTAATTAAATTATCCTCTAATAAAATATTAGTTTCAAAATGTAACCCTTGAGACATGTTTTTTTTTAGTGTTTGGTCATGTTCTTAAGCACACCTTGGATGCAAGGTGTCGGGTAGCTTATACTCCCTCATTGTGGCTATGTGTTAGTCACTTTGAGTATGTGATTTGATTTAATTTGATTCTCAGCTTTGATGAACTTGGAAGTAATGAAGGGCTAGGTTGAATTCCTTTTTAGTTTTCTTGTAATCATCTAGTCACCAAATTTGTTGTTATCTATTAAAATTGTTCTTGTTCACAATTATTTTCTTTTAGATTTTTATAACTTTTAAGATTTGAACTTTAAATTTGTGAACCTTGATTTGAGATTTCTTATGATCTTGCGGTGGCTAGTATGTGTGTTTTATGTTTCTAGTCCCATGTTGTAAAGTAATGATCTCTGTCATGCTCAATATGGAATATGGATAGAATGTATAAAGGAGTAGGTTGCAAAGAACGTACCATTATCATTCTCAAAATCATATTTTTGAAATATGTCTTATCGGTTAAGAAATGTTCAGAGTAAATTATCATGCATGTGGTTATAAAGATTAGGTATACATTGCATGAAATAATTTACAGTGATCAATATGCTTAATGTAAGTTTTGATGCTATGAGTACACAATATACATGACATCATAGTTCCCCCACCACTTTGATGAAATCTAGGAGGATGTTCATGCCTAGAGGGAGAGGATGTGAGGCCTACCTCAGTCTGACAAAATCTTAGCACTATTTATCATTTATATGTTCTCCCGTCGATACAGATTTTGTTATAGATAGACTATTGGAACACATGAATTCTTTATGGATCTGTTGAATCATTTGCTTTTAATCATCACCTGATTATGTAATCTAGAAATCCTTGTGATATTTTGTGTAGGTGATGCATATTTCCCTATGGGACTTAGTTTTGATAGTTTTGTATATTGGATTAGTATGTGGATGTTAGATGTAATCAAGATGCAAATTTATTAAGACTATGTTTATGCATATGGAATAGATGCAAATATTGTTAATTTCAATGAATCTTTGATGTAAGTGTGAGTTAATGTGTATTCAACTTACATTATATATTCTATTATTTTTATGTGTGATTTATTGGACCTAATGATGTGTGCAATGAGTGTGCAAAAAAAGTTCTCCATGGTACTAATCAGGGATTCAAGAATGGACCTATGTGAAAACCGCGATGCTAATACCCTGTCTTTAAAAAGAGACATGGACCTCATTGTATTGTAATTTTATTCATAAAAGTAAGGTGTATGATTTTATTTTATTTAATTGAGTAAATGTGTAATAATTCATGCTCATGTGAAATTTTTGTGTCACTTGACACATGTACACCTTGTGTGTTGTCATGGTTAGTAAATGTGACTAGCATAGGCTTAACTTTACCCAAGAGTTACCTAGTATAGTCGCTATGCTCACCCTCAGGTTTAGGAAGATAAGATTGAGTCAAGGAAAATAAGGATGAGTCAAGAGAGATTAGATTGAGGCTTGAGGGTTTCATTATCGAGATTTAACCTTGGGTGTAGTTTAGGAGGGTCATTTGGGCTCCCAAAGAGAAACTAGGGTAAAAAATAACTACCCCAATTGGTACTTTAGGGGTTAGGGGTTATTTTCAGCCCATTAAGAGTCTTGAAACTCATTTATGACTCCCCTAAAGTCTCCATCTTGGGGAGTGGCGAATTTGAAGAGTTGTAAGACTTTGGTTAAGCCATCCATTCTTTCCTTGCAAGCATTTAACTCCATTTATGGAGAAGGCAAGTGGGGAGAGTAGATGGATTAGGGTCTCCCCTCCATTTATCACTCCTGATATTTTTTGGAAGAATCACTATATTAGGAAGGGTTTAGAGGGAGTTTTGGTACACACTGACTCTCTACTTTTAGAGATATATTCATTTGTAGGAGTAAGACTTGAGATAAGGAGGAAGGATGAGAAGGAGAAGCTCTTCACAAAATCACCTTGCATTAACCAAGCTTGGATTTCAGGGGAGTTTTCTTATTATCATAGTTTAGAGTAGTTCTTGTTTTGATATATACATATCTTGAAGAATCCTTGGATGGAATTTATGTTATTATTTTCAACTTTATGGGTTTTCATGGAATTTACGTGTTGAGGGTGATCCCACAAAAATGTGTCCCACTTTTTGGCCAAATTTGACACTGAAATGAAAATTCTGAAAAAAAAAAATTTAGTTTTAGACATCTATTTTTGTAAAACCATTAAGAATTTGAAGATGATGTAGACAAGTGACTTTTAGCATTTTGTTTCTAGTTTATAAATATATATATATTTTTTTTAAATTTGAATTTATTTGAATCAATTTTTCCTTCTCCTTCAAAAAATTTTTTTGTGAAAATCATGATTATTTAGGAGTGACACTCACTTTGATCAACATAACTTCTTTTATAAAACTTCAATAAGAGCATAATTATTTTTAATTTAGGTTTGTAACACAAATATCTAGAGAATCCATTTGATTTCATTCAATTTGGTAGAATATTTAATAGTTTATTGAGTTATGAAGTGACATTAATTATAATTTGGACATAGGTCCACTTGGATCACTCTAACTCTATCTCTATATATCAAAATTAATTTATTATTTTTTTTTATAGAAAGGTAACATAAATACCTATTTCCTAGATATTTTTCATAAATTTTTTTCCCTATTAATTTACTATTTTTCTATAAGTGTCGAATAGAGAAGTTGCTAAATGGTCAGACAACCTATGTTTAGTAAAAATAAAAAAGAAAGTCTTAATAAAATCAATACATATAACTCATAATAATTGGAAAGCTTTCTCGAAGTTCTATCATCCTTTATTTGGGTTTTTCAAATGAATTTATTTGATCCCACAAAAAGTTAATGTAAAAGTGATTTTTTGTCAGTATTTTGATGGGTTCAAAGGAGACTCGATTATAGGTGTGAGTGAGGAGTAGAGGGATTATACCAAAGGGATTTTTATCCAAGAGGAATTTATCTATCCATTTTGAATTTACACCTTGAAATGGGACCTCTCAAGGCTTAAATCATCATACTTTCTTAAAAATGTGCAATTTCAGCAAAAATCAGGATGTTCAAAAAAGTGGGACACACTATTGTGGGACCACCCTTGAGTCTGTATTTATTTTGTGACTATTTTTATATGGTGTTCTTCAAGGATTATTCACTCTTAGGATGGTTGGGTAACCTTGATAAGGTGAAAGTTAGTGATCTACCCAAGTAGTGCAAAGTCTCCCATGTGTGGAGGGATGTACATGGGTATATGGGTGGCCCTTATGCCAAGAATCTCCAAAGGAATTAGGAGTTCATAAGAAATATTGGAAGGCTTGAAGCCATGACTTTTTTTGTGAAAGAAAAGTAAATTTACTCTAGTTTCTATCACAGGGCTTGGAGGAGAAGGGTAGAAAATGTGTTCATGAGTCCATATGTGGCCAGGAACAAGGTTCAATATGTGGTACTTAGGAATATTGAGCCCATGTGTGGCCTATTCCTAGTGTATGTATTTTGTATTATTGTATTTCTCCTCTTGTGGTATTCCTCTTTCACCCCTTTGTTTTAGGTCTTTTGGAGATGTATGTATATCCTTGGGCAATGGGTATTTTGTTGTGTTCATATTTTTAGTTTCCTGGTTTTTATGTGTTTACGTATCTTAGTTCAGTTCTGGATCCCCTAAATCAGGGGTGGCCTTGCAAAGACCTAGGTTGGGAGGTGAGTCTCCATGGTCAACCTTGATGTTCTTGTAGGTGGAAACAAAGCTTCTAAAAGTATAGCCGAAGTTTTGGTGTCTTGGTTGCAATTTTTACGTCAGTCTTTTTTTGTTCAAGCTTCTCCCTTTTAATATTTGAAAGGGTTTATGAAATTACAATATTCTTGTATTTTTGAAATTAGAGTATGTTTATTTCTATTAATAAAATAAGTATTGGACCTTTATTTGAAATTATTGTTATGAAAATGAATTTATGGTTGTTTTACTAAATATAGTGGAAAAAGGAATCTTAATGGACTATAACTGTAATTGATATTTTTATTCTACATTAATATTTCAATTAATTAAATTTGCAAAGGTGTAGGAAATATTCATTTTCCTATAGTTAATATAACATGTTTAAATGAAAATTTTAATTTGATTAGGACAAAGTTTTAGTGCCCAAAATTTGGGGCATGACACATTTAATGAATGTTTATTTCGAAATAGATGTATTTGAAATGTAGGGGGTAAATAAGATGCTCTTATTTTATCCTTAGATACACAAATGAAGGATCCAAACTAATTAACCCCAAAGAAAGGATCAATGAATAAATGAATCAATCATTTGGAAATAAGAGCAAGGAAGAAGATCTTAAATATTTTCTTATAGATTTGAATGTATGATAGGGTGAAATAGATTAATAAATTATAATTGAAATGTATAGGAGAAAATTACTAACCTTGAAATGTTTCAAATCTAAAGAATGCTATTTTCCGTGGTCTACACTCAGTTTCTGGAAAATCTGAGACCAGATCTGGAACAGAAATGCAAAGACAAACAAAACCCAAAAATATTTTTCTGTTCTAACACAGTTTCAATTTTAATCCTCAAGTCAATGTCACCATTGACCCAAAATTTCTAATTTTGACCTAGGGCAGAATTGACCTAAAAAGTCTCTTACAAGAAATCTATTTTTTGATCTTGAAAGTTTTCTGAAAAGCGTATCTGAATCTACACTCCGATCTTCTATTTTGAAACTGTACCTACAAGAAAAATGGATTTTTTTGTTGGGGGGAGGGGTTTTCCCTGGTCAAACCCTAGTTTTGGAATTAATCTCAAAGTATAATTCATATTTCTTAAGTAAAACAAATTAAATAAACAAATTCACCTTTCTTGTACAATCCCTTGTGGCGGATTTGAATCTATGGATCTACAAGTATGCATGCACCAAATGGATATAGAATGTAGAATGTAGGATGTCTCAAATCAATTTATTGTATATCTTCAACACCAATATTGAATGGATCTTCAAATAGGAAGAGGCTTGGAGGAATGTGGATGGAGAAATCTTCAACAAGAGAACTCCATGGAGCTTGAATCCTTCAATGGCCACCTATGGATCTTCTTGATGAAATGTAATTCTTGAGAAGTGATTGAATACTTGAGAATGAATTAATTCTTCAATGGATTCTTATCTTGCTTCAAATATTTCTTCTTCACCTTTGGATTTCACTCGTCAAGTCTTTGAAAGTTTTTATGATCATGGTTAGAGAAAATGAGAGGAGAAAGCTTCCTTTTATATGAAACTACTTCACAATCTTCTAGAGAGGCCTACATAGGAGAACTAAATTTAAATTAGACCTATACCCCTAAGAGAGAACCTATATTAAATATAATTTAATATTTTTTATTCCGAAGACCGAAACAATCGACCCAGAAGCGGGAATTAACTCTTTCCAAAGCCCAACATCCAGAAACTCTGGAATTATGGAATTTGAACCGTAGGTAAGAAAAGGGTTGATTCTGAAATATTTCAAGGTAGAGGTTTACCTTGACCTAGGTCAAGGTCGAGGTTGACCTTGACCCAAAAAGGTCGACCTTGACCCTGAGGTCAAAGTCCCATTTTTTTAGTCTAGAGTGTCATAAGTAAGCTGGAAAAAGTGGAAATGGGGCAAAACAAGAGGACAAAGGAAGATCCAAGTTAGGTACCCATTCAAGGTGCTTGAAATGACCCAAAACCACTTACTCATAAGGATAAGCAAGTCTATCATTGAAGTGCTTCCATTTTCAGACTATACAAGATGATATGATTTGAATAGATGGTTTCATTTAATTAGATGATTTGATTTTATAATGTGGTCTTAAGGCGATAGGTATACATATATGATTTGATTCTAGTTAAATTAATCAAGTAATATATTTCAAGTACATAAAAGCATGCATATAAATTATACATAAGTAATCTAACTAATGTCATTAGTATTCTAAAAAATGTCTTAAGGGGAGGTCTTAAGGGGATGTCTTAAGGGGATATAATTAATGTCATAAAAAATAACAAGTTAATATGTAACTATTGGAATATAAGTAATATAAATAATATCATCTGGATTTAGTGTTCAGTAATGTCATAAGTAATATAGCTAATTTCTTAAGGGGATTATGTATACATGTACATCAAGTAACACATTATTAATCAAGTAATATATTTCAAGTACATATAATCATACATATAAATATATTAAAATAATTGACAATAAGTATTCAAAATCATTCTAGAACTAACATGTCATAATTAATCTAACTAATTTCATCATGTTTTAGTGTTCAAACTAATATCTTAAGGGTGTCTTTAAATAATAAGAAATCTATAAAAATCATTGAACAATCAAAGCATACATATAAAACCATATGTATACAAGCATATATATAAATCATACATAAAATTCTATATATTAAAACCATTGAACCATCAAATAAGTCCATCATATATCAACAAATTATAGTCCATCATATGTTTAAATATATCAACAAAGTATAGTCAATATAATCCAGAGATATCAAGTAGGTCCTAACACATGAAATAGGTATACATATTTTACTTTTTAGACCAACTCAAGAGACTCAAAACTTTCATGGATAACATTTAATATTCTCTCACGATCCTCACCATCTAGTCTCACTTACAACATCAACATTCATATTTAACTATATGGAGACAAAGGGAGGTGGAAACTACTATGTGGATATATTGAAACACCTTATTGTCTGGTTGGTAATAATCAAAGTGAATACCATGTTTAATTAATTTTATTTTCTTAAAATTTTTTCCCTCTAAAACAACTGAACCTGCAAGTCACAAATTTTAACAATACAAATTTAAATGAAATAAATTTGAAATTTGTTAAAAGGTTGAAATTTTAAATTTAAAAAATGAGTTCAATATATTGATGTAAAGAATACAAACCTATGGGGGACAAAATTCCATCACTTTCTTCAAATTCAAGTAAATTCATCCTCTCTACTGTACAATGCAATAAATAATAACCAACTCGTTCTACATTTCCATGCTCAACAATCACTGCAAAGACATCTCCTGGACAATGAATTTATATATGATGACATGTAACTGGTTGAATGTTTGATAATGTTAAAGTTGAAGATGATGCAAGACATTAAAATAGTTAATGGTTTGTATTGTCATTGATGCCAACTTGATATCATCTATATGGTCAATATACATAATGTTGAAGACTTCAGAGAATCAATGGAACAAAGGTTATGCCTTCAGTAATGCATAAAAGTCAAGTATTCACTAAGTGACAGACCACACCGGTGGAGTGCACATCATCGGTAAAGACAGAGATAAAGTCATAGTGATACCCGATGAGCAGAAGATAGTGTTTCCTGACGAAGCAGAATCACAGGATGCCCGATGAGCTAAAAATAATGTTGCCCGACAAGAAAGATCCAATGATGCCCGATGGATGGAGATCCCAAGGCCAACTGAATTTGCACCAATGGAACTGGCAGTTGTCACCGGTGACGAACTGCAAAATTGACCGACATAACAGAGAGATCATAAAATGACAAAATATCTAGCTGGCAGAGCTTAAGGATAGACATGACTAGTTTTTTTAATTGTTTTATTCAACCATAGTTAAGTAATTGATTTAAAGATGATTTATACAGTTGGAAAGAAGATAACTATGAAATAAATCAGGAGTTAAAGCCATAAATCAATTTGGCTCAATTGTTTTTTATGCCAAGAATCAAGAATCAAGAACCAAGAATTAAGGGATATCATGTCTATATAAGAGACAAGCATAATTCATTTCTAAAGGCAATCAGATACACGGGGGAGTGAATCGAAAGAAGATGCTGAAGAGAAACTGATGAAGGTTAAACTTCATGCAGTCCTAATCAATCAAGCTAAGGGAGAGGTAAAGAATTCTGCAGACACCGACACACAGTAAATCACAACATCACAGAGAAGAAAGAATGAAGTACGAAGGAATTGAATTGATACATTGATCAGAAAGGTATTGTATGTAAATAGATCTGAATATTTGCAATTCAAATTTGCATTAGAAATAGGTCATTATGTTTCAGTTTAACCATTGAAGCATTAAGTCTCTTAACAGAGCAGGACTTAACAGCCTTTTGTAATTAAGGTATATCCTAACAAATTACAAAAAGGTTGACTCATGTTAGTAGCATCAGTCTTACCTAAAGCCTATTCAAAGTCTAAGAAGGAGGCTGATTCAAGGATGGTAGTAAGATTAACATAAAGCCTATTGACAGTCTAGAGACTGATTCAAGGATGGTAGCATAGATGCCAGATACTAAGTGACAACCTATGTATAAAAATCCACTAACAAGGTCACACTTAACCATCTATTTTTAACCTTTAACAGGGTTGGCTCCTAACAAGGCTCACTTTAGAAGAGTGAAAATTTGGGGTACCAGTCCTAGTGGTTTTTCCCCTAACAAGGTTTCCAAGTTAAAATCCTTGTGTTATATGTGTATGGTTTATTACCTTATTTTTTTTCATTTCACATGTGCATTTATGGATTGATTGGTATACTCTACATATTTACTAAGTATCGATAAATAAGTTTTACTCCTTATCGGTAATCAAGGAGAAAAAGGACTACCAAGGTAAACCGACAGACAGTTGTTTATTTTAAGTATTTCAAAGACATACATCTCATAGGGATTTAATAATATGAGGAGTATTGATTGGTGGATTAAAGTTTAAATTGATAAATTATTAAGGCCACTGATTCACCCCCCCCCCCCTCTTAGTTATTACTAATAATTGGTATTAGAGCTTGTGTGCTTAGAAGGAAGGTTTCAAGACCTAA